>QEWY01002098.1:64098-94690 GCA_006503575.1 Baylisascaris schroederi | reverse complement strand
TGATGAGCCGACCAGTGGCCTAGACTACGCCCACATGGTTGAGGTGTCAAAACTGTTTAAAGCACTCAAAAAGGCTGGCAAGACTGTCTTGGTGATTAGCCATGACCAAGCCTTCAATGTCCTAACCTGTGATTACAAAATGGATTTAGCCAAATACTTACATAGAGTGGAATAGGATGTGCCTATTCCACTTTTAACTTGCCAAAAATCAGTTTTGGTATTACAATACTAAGAATAAGGAGAATAATATGACTGAAACGATTGCAGACTATATGACTAGTTCGACAGCCAAGGTGGCTATCAAGGATGTGACCGAGCATTTCAAGGGCAAGGCCGTGTCTAGACTCGGTGATGAGGGAAATGTCGCCGTTATCAATCTCAGTGATATGACCAGCATGGGTATTGATTACGCGGCTTTGAAACGCATTGAGATGGATAAACGTGCGGTTTTGCGTTACCTTTTACAAGATGGCGACGTCTTGATTGCCTCAAAAGGGACGGTTAAAAAGATTGCTGTTTTTAGCGAGCAAAACCAGCCTGTCATCGCGTCAGCCAATATCACTGTCTTGCGTCCCACTGGCGGCGTCTTGGGTGGCTATATCAAATTATTTTTGGAATCACCGCTAGGGCAAGCCTTGCTAGATGAAGCCAATACAGGTAAGGCCGTGATGAATGTCAGCACGCAAAAACTGATTAGTATTGAAATACCAAAAATTCCGCTTGTCAAACAAACCTATTTGGTGCAACGTTATGAGCAGGGGTTGAATGATTACAAGCGAAAAATTGTCAGAGCCCAGCAAGAGTGGCAACGGGTGCGTGACGATGTTGAAAAGAATTTATTTTAAGAAATGAGTGGGGAGAAATAGAGATGAACAGTATCAAATGCCCACATTGTGGCACGGTTTTTACCATCAATGAAACAGAGTACAGCCAACTGTTGGCGCAGGTTCGCAGTCAGGAATTTGACAAGGAAATCCATGACCGTCTGGAAAAAGAAAAAGCCTTGTTGGAGGAAAAATCCAAAAATGATTTGCAGACGCAGGTGAGCGCTAAGGATAAGGAAATCGCAGAACTCAATACGCAGTTGGAGCAAGCCAAGCAAGCCCTAGCCTTGGAAAACCAACGCCAACTCAGTGAAAAAGAGCAAGAAATCGCAGCCTTAAAAGCCCAATTGGACAATGTCGCCTCAGTCAAAGACCTCGAGTTGAAACAATCTTTGAGCGAGAAAGACAAGGAAGTTGCAGATCTGAAGGCACAATTAGAAAATGTTACTTCGGTCAAGGATTTGGAATTAACCCAAGCCCTAAATGAAAAAGACAAAGAAGTGCTGGACTTGAAAAACCAGTTGGAACGTTTGGCTTTGGAAAACAAGACCAGTTTGGTGGAGGCGGTGGCGTCTGTCGAAAAAGAACGTGACGAAGCCCAGTCCCAATTAGCCTTACAAGAAAAAGAAGCGGAGTTGTCGCTTGCCTCAGTCAAAAGTGACTACGAAGCCCAACTCAAGGCAGCCAATGAGCAGGTCGAATTTTACAAGAATTTCAAAGCGCAACAATCCACCAAGGCTATCGGAGAAAGCTTAGAAGTCTATGCCGAAACAGAATTCAACAAGGTGCGCGCTATTGCCTTTCCAAATGCTACCTTTGGCAAGGACAATGAGGTATCATCAGGCAGCCGTTCCAAAGGGGATTTCATTTACCGCGAAACAGACGAGAATGGTATTGAAATACTATCTATCATGTTCGAGATGAAAAACGAAGCGGATGAAACCAAGACCAAGCACAAGAACAAGGATTTCTACAAGGAATTGGACAAGGACCGCAGAGAGAAAAAATGCGAGTATGCCGTTTTGGTCAGCATGCTGGAAGCGGACAATGATTATTTCAACACGGGGATTGTGGATGTCAGTCACGAGTACGAAAAAATGTATGTCGTTCGTCCGCAACTCTTTATTCAGTTGATTGGGATTTTGCGCAATGCGGCGCTTAATTCGCTCAAGTACAAGCAAGAGTTGGCCTTGGTTCGTGAGCAACACATCGACATCACGCATTTTGAAGATGACCTTGAAACTTTCAAGCAAGCCTTTGCCAAAAATTACAATTCCGCCAGCACCAATTTCCAAAAGGCTATTGACGAAATCGACAAGTCTATTCGCCGTATGGAGGAGGTCAAACGCTTCTTGACGACCAGTGAAAATCAGCTCCGCCTTGCCAATAACAAACTAGATGATGTTTCCGTCAAAAAATTAACCCGCAAGAATCCTACCATGCGTGCTAAATTTGAGTCTCTAAAAGAGCAAAAGCCCGTTAAAGAGGACTAGTGATGTGATTTGAAAATGGTTGAAAATATGATAAAATAAAATCATTACACTAGGTTCAAGGAGAATATGAAAAATGGCTCAAAATCCCAGCCAATTAGTAAATAAAGAACTTGTCAGAAATGGCAGGTTTTTTGGCTTCATGCAAGAAGGAGGGCTCTATGTTTAGCAAAAGCGATCCTCGTTTGGTCCTGATACAAGAATACGCCCCACACATGCTAGGGATTTATCAAGACATCAAAAACTACCAAGAAGCCTTGTTTGACAAATACAAAAAACAAGACAATACCTCAGAAATGGCGGCCGTCTATGATGTGGAAACCAAACGTTTAAACGATGTTTTGGACGGCTATCTTGCGATCAAGCAACACCCTGATTACTACAAAGGTGCCGATGTACGTGCCAAAAATGCCGAGCAAACCCTAAAAGGCTTTGCCAATCATTTGTTGAAACTTGTGCAAGAGGCCAATGAAGTAGACTTGAAAGATTTTGACATTAGCTTGAGGATGATGCCAAAAGAGAAGCTCGTGGCAGAAGTCGTGCAAGAATCTAAACCAACTCCAAAACCTATCACTCCACCAACGGCTATCAAAAAAGAAAGTCAACTAGAAGACGAATTGATCCGCCAATTGGTGATGGGAGAAAGTCAGTGGGTTTACCGACCTGAGCTCAATACCGAGGCTGATCTTTGGGACAATTTCTTTGAAAAATTGCAAGCTAACAATGTATCTGTCTTGGGGGACCACCCTTTGACCGACCAAGAAAAGCGCCAGATTAAAAACCAGCTGCAATTCGTGAATTTCTACGAGGCGGCCAAATGGCTGGCAGGTGAAAATGGCATTGCTAAAGTACAAGTGCAACGTGAAGATGCCACACTTGGCAGCATTCGTCTCAATGTTGTTTGGCGTGACAATATCGCTGGTGGCAAATCAAGCTACGAAGTCGTTAACCAAGTCAAACCTGATTATGAAGTGGCTAATCAACTCATCTCTAAGGGAGATGCAGTCAGAGAACGTCGGCTAGACGTGACCTTGCTCATCAATGGTCTGCCCATGATTCAGATTGAGCTAAAAAACCGTTTTCACCCTTATATGGACGCCTTTCGTCAAATCAAAAAATACGAACAAGAAGGGCAATTCAGAGGTATTTACTCATGTTTGCAAATGTTTGTTGTGTCAAATATCAATGAAACCCGCTACATCGCAGCAGCCAAGTCCAACAAACTCAATGAGCGCTTTTTGACCAAGTGGGTGAATGAAGAAAACGAGGCTCAACCACATCTAACAGACTTTGCTAAAAACGTGCTCTCTATTCCAATGGCCCACCAGATGGTCATGCAGTACTCTGTCATTGACGATGATAAGAAAGCGATTATCCTCTTGCGTCCTTATCAGGTGCATGCTATACAAGCCATTCAAAAAGCAAGTAATAACCGACAATCAGGATTTATCTGGCACACGACGGGTTCAGGGAAGACCCTGACCAGCTATAAGGTGGCACGCAATCTTTTGCAGATTCCACGCATTCAAAAGACCATTTTTGTCATTGACCGCACGGACTTGGACCAACAAACCACAGCAGCCTTTGCGTCTTATGCAGCCAATGACATGATTGATGTCGATGAAACTGATGATACCAGAGAATTGGTTAAAAATCTGGCTTCTGAGGAAAGGCGCGTGGTGGTGACCACTATCCAAAAACTCAATACCATGTTGCGTCAGTTTGAGGAAGGGCGTCACGCTCGCCAATACAATCGCATCAAAAACCTTGAGCTTGCCTTTGTGGTTGATGAGTGTCACCGCGCCGTAACGCCTGAGCGTCAACGCATTTTGGAGCGTTTCTTTGTCAATTCGCTCTGGTATGGTTTCACAGGGACACCGATTTTTGAGGAAAACAAGCGTGAACAAAAAGGGGACTTGGCTCAGACTACGGTTGAGCAGTACGGTCAGTGTTTGCACCGTTACACCGTTGAAAATGCTATCCACGACCGCGCGGTGCTTGGTTTCCAAGTGGAGTACCAGACCACCATGCCTGACATGGACGAGGACGATATTCAAGAAGACTACTATGACAATGAAGAGCACATGTTGGCGGTTTTGGAGTCTATTTTCAATAAATCAAACCGCAAGCTCGGTTTTAACAATGGGCTTGGTATGACTTATGAGGGGCTTTTGACGGTCAAATCCATCGCGCGTGCGCAAGCCTACTATGACTTGATCCAAAAGGTCAAAGAAGGCAAGACTTCTTTGAAAATTTCGGAAAGAACCAAGCGTGTCTTGCCTGATTTTCCAAAAGTGGCTATTACTTACTCGGTGACGGAAAATGATGAAGAGTCGATGAGCAATCAAGCCCACATGGCAAAAAGTTTGGAAGATTACAATGCCATGTTTGACACGCACTTTAAGCTGGATACGCTCAAGGCTTACAATGCAGATCTCAATGACCGTTTGGCTCGTAAAAAGGACAAGTACCTCAACCGTTCTGAACAACTAGACTTGGTTATCGTGGTGGATCGTTTGCTGACGGGGTTTGATGCGCCATGTCTGTCAACGCTTTTCATGGATCGTCAACCCATGAAGCCCCAGCATTTGATTCAAGCCTTTTCACGGACCAACCGCCTCTTTGATGAGGGCAAGAAATTTGGCCAAATCGTGACCTTCCAAACGCCTCTGCACTTCAAGGAAAAGGTCGATGAGGCCCTCAGACTCTACTCATCTAGTCGTAACAAAGGTAGTCTGGCTGTTTTGGCACCGACTTGGGAGGAAGAAAAGGAGCGCTTCAAGGAAAAAGTGGCAGAACTCCTCGCCATCTCACCAACCCCTGAGCAAGTCCCTGACCTTGACTCAAGCACCGACGCTGAGTTGAAACGATTTGCCAAGGCCTTTCAAGCCTTTGACAAGCTCTTTGCTTCTGTCCAAGTCTATACCGACTACGACGAAGCAATGCTCTTACAGGAAGTGGGGCTAGACCGTGACACCATCGAGGCCTTTACCGCCCAATATCAAAATGTCATCGACGAACTCCGCAGACGCCGTAAGGAAGACGACGGACTAGACGAAACACCGCTTGATATCGCTTATGAGCTGGAGTCTATCCGCACCGATGAGATCAATTACCACTATATCATCTCTCTCATCCAAAACCTCATCGACAACGATAGTAAAGTCATCCCTGAGAAAGAGAAGAAGATGGTGGACAACTACATTGAGGATCTGGATAAGTCCAATCCAAAACTCTCAAAACTCATCAACGAACTCTGGCTAGATGCCCAACTCAATACCCAAAATTATCAAGGGCAATCCATCGCCAACAAACTAGGTGAACTAATCGAGCTCACTAGCAAAGAACTTATCGACAACACTGCCAAAGACTGGTGTATCGGAGAAGACGAACTCCAATTTCTCGTGGACAACTACCGCGTCGGCAAAGACAAGCAAATCGGTGAAAAAGCTCTTATCGACTCCTACGACTATGCCAAATATAAACTCCACAAAGGCGATAAAGCCCTCAATAAACTTAAATACAAACGCGCCATCAAGCAGGCTTACCGCAATATGATCGAAGAAGACATCTTGCCGTTAAGAGGACGATAAGCGTGGGCTAAACACATGAAAAAGCATGATAGAAAAGGAAAATAAATGAAAACAAAATCAAAAATTCCCGCCCTTCGCTTTAAAGGGTTCACTGACGCTTGGGAAGAGCGTAAGTTAAAAGATGTTACTGAGCGAGTAAGATCTAATGACGGGAGAATGGATTTACCTACACTAACCATGTCTGCTAGTAGTGGTTGGTTAGACCAAAAAGATAGATTCTCTGGAGACATTTCAGGTAAAGAGAAAAAGAATTATACTTTATTGAAAAAGGGAGAATTATCGTATAACCACGGAAATTCTAAGCTAGCTAAATACGGAGTTGTATTCAGTCTAACAAATTATGAAGAAGCACTTGTCCCAAGGGTTTACCATAGTTTTAAAGCGTTAGAGAATACGTCGGCTGACTTCATTGAGTATATGTTTTCAACTAAACTACCTGATAGAGAATTAGGAAAATTAGTATCTTCTGGGGCTCGTATGGATGGACTCTTAAATATTAACTATGATGATTTCATGAATATTCATATATCTATCCCTAATTATGAAGAACAAATTTTGATGTCTGCTTTCTTTAGAAAATTAGATGAAACTATCGCTCTTCATCAGCGTAAGTTAGATTTGTTGAAAGAACAGAAAAAAGGCTTTTTACAAAAAATGTTCCCTAAAAATGGGGAAAAAGTTCCTGAATTGCGATTTGCGGGGTTTGCTGACGATTGGGAACAGCGGAAAGCAGGGGATATATTTAAAAACGTATCAGATAAAGGATACTCAGATTTACCTGTTTTATCTGCTTCACAAGAACTTGGAATGATTCGTCGAGATGAAATTGGTATCGATATAAAATATGATGAGGCTAGTACAAAAAACTACAAACGTGTTCAGCCTGGTCAATTTGTAATCCATCTTCGTTCATTTCAAGGTGGCTTTGCTTGGTCAGATATTGAAGGAATTACATCGCCAGCATACACGGTTCTAGATTATAAAGAGCCTAATCGATATAATTCTGATTTTTGGAAGGTTGTTTTAACTAGTCCAACATTTATTACTAGACTTGAAACTGTTACTTACGGAATTCGTGATGGCCGTAGTATAAGTTATACAGATTTCTCATCTCTTAAACTTACTGCTCCTTCCCTCGCCGAACAACAACAAATCGGTGCCTTTTTCGCCCATTTAGACACCTTAATCTCTCTTCATCAACGTAAGTTAGATTTATTGAAAGAACTGAAAAAGGCCTTACTGCGCCAGCTATTTGTCTAAATCATAAGAAAACAGAAAGGAAGAAATGATGGCACAAGAAAACAACTCGCAAAATCTCTACCAGTCGCTTTGGAATGCGGCGGATATCCTTCGTGGTAAGATGGACGCAAATGAATACAAGTCTTACCTCCTTGGTTTGATCTTTTACAAGCACTTATCGGATAAACTGCTCCTTGAGGTGTGTGATGACCTTGACGAACCTTTTGAAAGCTTGGCACAAGCGCAAGCCCTCTATGAAGCCAGTTTAGCAGATGAGGACTTGAGAGATGATTTGCTAGAGGATCTCTCAGATGTGCTGGGGTATACCATGGCGCCTCAGTTGACTTTCACCGCTTTGGTGTCTAAAGTTTATACCAGTGACTTTCAGCTAGAAGATTTGGCGCAAGGTTTCCGTGATATCGAGCAGTCTAACGAGATTTTTGAAAACTTGTTTGAAGACATTGACCTCTACTCAAAACGCTTAGGCCCAACACCACAAAAGCAAAACCAAGTCATTTCAGAGTTGATCAAAGAGTTAAATGAGCTAAACCTTAGCGACCACGATGGCGATATTCTTGGGGACGCTTATGAGTACTTGATTGGTCAGTTTGCTAGCGATTCAGGGAAAAAGGCTGGGGAGTTCTACACACCGCAGGCTGTTTCTCACCTCATGACACAGATTGTCTTTTTAGGGCGTGAGCACCAAAAAGGCATGACCCTCTATGACCCAACTATGGGATCAGGCTCACTCTTACTAAATGCTAAACGTTACAGTAAGGAAGCCTCAACCGTTCGTTACTTTGGACAAGAGATCAACGCCTCAACCTTCAACCTCGCTCGCATGAATATGATGCTGCACGGTGTTCCAATTGAAAACCAAAAACTCCACATCGGTGACACCTTGGATAAAGATTGGCCAAGCGATGAGCCGACAGACTTTGATGGTGTCTTGATGAACCCACCTTATTCTCAAAAATGGTCCGGGGACGCTGGTTTCCTCCAAGATCCCCGCTTTTCAAGCTATGGAGTTCTAGCACCAAAATCAAAAGCAGACTTTGCCTTCCTCCTACATGGTTTTTACCACCTAAAACACACAGGTATCATGGCCATCGTCTTGCCACACGGAGTGCTCTTTAGAGGAAATGCTGAGCAAAAAATCCGCAAACACCTCCTCGAAGAAGGAGCTATTGATACCATCATCGGACTACCAGCCAATATCTTCTACAACACGTCTATTCCAACGACAGTTATCATTCTCAAGAAAAACCGCACCACAAAAGATGTCTTCTTCATCGACGCTTCAAAAGAATTTGACAAGGGTAAAAACCAAAACGTCATGACTGACGAGCACATCGCCAAAATCTTGGCTGCCTATCAAGACCGCCAAGACATCGATAAATTTGCGCATTTGGCAAACTTTGATGAAATTGTTGAAAATGACTATAACTTAAACATCCCACGTTACGTGGATACCTTTGAAGAAGAGCCTGTGATCCCACTACCTGATTTGGCAGACCAATTGGCAGATACCGACAAACAAATCGCTGAAACCACAGCAAAATTAGAAAGCATGCTCACGCAATTAGTAGGGACAAACCCTGATGCCCAAAAGGAATTGGCTGACTTTTTAGCAAAATGGTAACAAATAAATACTAGGTTTTTGACCTAGTATTTTTTGGCTTTCGGGATTTGGGGTTTCCTTTGGCCTATCTTGTGCTATAATAGTATGTTATAAAAGAGAGGATTTTTTATGACAAATACCATTGATTTGGCGAAACCTGTCGCCGAAATCATACAAGAACACCCTGAAGTCAAGGAGATTTTGGTGGTTTTGGGGCTCAAACCCTTGGCCAATCCAGCCATGCTGCACACGGTAGGCAAGGTTACATCCTTGAAAGCAGGAGCAAAACTAACAGGCATTTCCCTAGAAGATATTGAGCGCACGCTCATATTTCACGGCTATGATGTAATCGGAGGTGACCATGACTGACAAGCGAATCGACGTGTTAAAAGACATTCTCTTGCGTTTGCATGACGGTGCGGATGCGGCTTCGGTGCAAGAGGACTTCAACCAGCATTTTACAGGCGTTTCGGCCCTTGAAATTTCCATGATGGAGCATGAGCTCATGGGGTCTGATACGGGCATTACTTTTGAGGATGTCATGGGGCTTTGCAATGTCCACGCCAATCTCTTTAAGGGAGCTATTTCAGATGTGGAGGCGCCTGACGCTGAGCAAGAAGGCCACCCTGTTTATCTCTTTAAGCAGGAAAACCTCGCCTTGCGAGCTGCCATGTTGCGCATTCGCCGCATCATTGAAAACTATGAAAAGCCTGAAAATGAGCCTTACCGTTTGGATTTGTTGAACGGTTTGCGCCATCAGATGAGCCTTCTTGGGCAATTTGATCGCCATTATACTCGCAAGGAAAAACTCTTCTTTCCAGTTATGGAGCGCTATGGGCATGACGCCCCACCAAAAGTCATGTGGGGTGTTGACGATGACATTCGTGATTTGTTCAAAACCACCCAAGCCAAACTCGACCAATTACCAAACATCAGCATTGACCAAGTTTCTGCAGCTTTTGAAGCCTTCGCCAAAGAATTTGAGGAAATGATTTTCAAAGAAGAGGCGATTTTACTGATGATTTTGTTGGAAACCTTGACGCAGGATGACTGGCTGGCCATTGCTAAGGAAAGTGATGCTTATGGCTATGCCATCATCAAGCCAACTGCGGTGTGGCAACCATACCGTGAAACCTTTGACACACCAAAAGATCTTCAAGAAGAAACTGACAACAAAGAATCTCTTGTGGCAGAGGACCTTTCAGACACTGAACAAGTGACGCGTGTGATTGATACGCCTGAGGGACAATTGACCATTCAATTCACTCCTAAAAAGGACAAGGCAGCTGTGGACCGCACCACGACACAAGCCTTTGGCAATGGTTATTTGTCTGTTGAACAAGCCGATTTGATTCTCAATCATTTGCCGATGGAGATTACTTTTGTCAATAAGGACGATATTTTCCAGTATTACAATGACAACACTGAGCCTGAAAACATGATTTTCAAGCGCACGCCAAGCCAAATTGGTCGTCATGTGGAACTGTGTCACCCACCTCGTGTGCTGGAAAAGGTCAAAAAGATTTTCAGTCTCTTGCGCTCAGGTGAGCGTAACAAGGTGACTATGTGGTACAAGTCTGAGCGTTCAGGAAAATTTATCTATGTGACCTATGCTGCTGTCCGTGATCGAAAAGGCGATTTTCAAGGGGTGCTAGAATATGTCCAAGACATTCAAGTCTTTCGTGACCTAGATGGTGATGCTAGTCGTAACATTTAGTTTATAACACCCAAAAGGCAAGATCGACAGCTGGCCTACTGAGTTGCGGACTTGTCTTTTCTATGTAAAAAACGGTATAATAAAAGTTATGGTTAATGGAATTATCAATTTGAAGAAAGAGGCTGGCATGACCAGTCATGATGCCGTTTTTAAGTTACGGAAATTATTACACGAGAAAAAAATTGGGCATGGTGGCACGCTTGACCCTGATGTGGTCGGTGTTTTGCCTATTGCCGTTGGCAAGGCCACGCGTGTTATTGAATACATGACCGAGGCTGGTAAGGTCTATCGTGGGCAAATTTGTCTTGGTTTTTCGACCACGACAGAGGACGCCAGTGGCGAGGTGGTGGAGAGAACACCTGTGTCTGCTGATTTAAGTCCTGAGCAGGTGGATGAGGCTATGGCAGGCATGGTGGGGGATATCAATCAGACACCGCCCATGTATTCTGCCGTTAAGGTCAACGGACGTCGTTTGTACGAATACGCGCGTGCGGGCGAAGAAGTGGAGCGCCCACACCGTCAGGTCAGCATTTACGATTTCAGGCGCACCAGCTCCTTGACCTTCAAGGATGATTGTTGTTATTTTGATTTTGAAGTGGCATGTAGCAAAGGTACCTATATCCGCACTTTGTCCGTGGATTTAGGGAAATCGCTGGGCTACGCAAGTCACATGTCCTTCTTGGAACGTCAAGCTTCAGCAGGATTGCAGTTGGATGACGCCTTGACTTTAGCAGAAATTGCGGAGAAATGTCAGGTAGACGATTGGTCTTTCTTGTTGCCAATTGAGTATGGTGTCATGGATTTGCCACGTGTGGATTTGACAGACGAGGAGGCCAAAGAGCTATCATTTGGCCGTAAAATTCCGCTAGAGCGCACGGATTCTCGATTGGCAGGCTTTTACCAAGACAAGCTAATTGCGATTCTTGAGCCTCGTGAGGACCTATACAAACCACGCAAAGTGTTTATGTGAGATAAAGACAAATGAACATCTATGAATTAAACGATTATAAAGACATCACAACAAGCCAAGATGCGGTGTTGGTTTTGGGCTATTTTGATGGGCTTCATCTTGGTCACAAAGCCCTTTTTGACCGTGCTAAAATCATTGCTAAGGAAGATAATCTAGACGTCACAGTCTTGACCTTCAATGCGTCGCCACGATTGGCCTTGAGCCGATATAGTCCGGATTTACTCTGTCAATTGACCTCTCCTGAACTTCGTTATGACAAATTTGCGGCTTACGGTGTGGATAATTTGTACTTGACAGACTTCACGTCCTCATTTGCCAAATTGTCGTCGGATGCTTTTTTGAACTTATTTGTCAAACCCTTGCGAGCAAAGGCCATTGTCGTTGGTTTTGATTACCGTTTTGGACATGACCGCAAAAGTGCCAGCGATTTAGCGCAGCAGTTTGACGGAGAAGTGGTGATTGTGCCAGAAGTGACGGACAAGGGCGAAAAAATCAGTTCCACTCGTATTCGTCATTTGCTGGAAACTGGGCAAGTCAAGGAAGCTAATCGTTTGTTAGGGTATGACTTTCAAACTAACGGTTTAGTTGTTCATGGCGATGCGCGTGGGCGTACCATCGGTTTCCCAACGGCAAATCTGATTCCTCAAGACAGGGTTCTGTTGCCTCAATATGGGGTTTACGTCACAGACGCCATTGTACGTGGCAAACGCTATCGTTCCATGACCAGCATTGGTAAAAATATCACTTTTGGCGGCACAGAATTACGTCTTGAAGTCAACATTTTTGATTTCAATAGTGATATCTACGGTGAGCACATCGACGTCATTTGGTTGGAGAAGATTAGGGATATGATCAATTTCTCAAGTATGAAAGCCCTAACAACTCAGTTGCATCAAGATAAAGCCTTTTCGTTAAAATTGTGAAAAAATGGGTTTGTTTTTAGAAAAAAGATAGTCAATTATGGATTTTTTTAGTATAATATAAGCAAGTATATGGGGGGGAGCGCTTATATGATTACGTTATTTTTATCACCGAGCTGCACCAGTTGCCGAAAAGCTCGTGCTTGGCTCAATGAGCATGACGTGAAATTTCAAGAACACAATATCATCACGAACCCGCTCAGCCACGAAGAATTGATGACCATTTTATCCTTAACAGAAAATGGTACAGAAGACATTATCTCAACTCGATCAAAAGTTTTTCAAAAGTTAGATCTTGACGTTGATGATCTCTCTGTTTCAGAATTGATTGACTTGATTTCGCAAAATCCAGGTTTGTTGCGTCGTCCGATTATCTTAGACGACCACAAACACATGCAAATTGGATTTAACGAAGACGAAATTCGAGCCTTTTTACCAAAGGATTACCGCAAACAAGAGTTGCGTCAAGCGACGATTCGAGCTGAGATAGACAGTTAAGAAAGGAGTAGCTCAAAGAAAGTCTTTAAAAAAACAAAAGTAGTGTCTGATCATAAGCTTATTGCGATGAAAAGACGCTCGTGCGCGTTGGAAAAGACTATTTTGAGGACAAATACTTTATGAAGAATTATAGCTATCCGCTTGATCCATCTTGGAGCACTGATGAAATTGCCTCGGTGCTTTCTTTTTTGAATCGAGTTGAAGACGCTTATGAAAGCAAGGTAGCCATCAAAGATCTCTTAGACAGCTACGCAGCCTTTAAAACCGTTGTAAAAAGCAAGGCACAAGAAAAACAAATTGATCGAGCTTTTGAACAAAGCAGCGGTTATTCAACCTACCAAGCGGTGAAACAGGCACGCGCGACAGAGAAAGGATACATTTCTCTTGAAAACTAAATTTAACTTTGCCAAAGAAATCATCCGTGAGGCAGGTGCCTTTGTTAAATCACACATGATTCAAGAACTAGACATTGAAGAAAAGACCCGTTTTGATGATTTAGTGACCAATCTTGACAAGGCAACGCAAGATTTAGTCATTGGTAAAATCAAGCAAGCCTATCCCGATGACCATATCATGGCCGAAGAAAATGGCGTTTATCACCCCGTGTCTGACGGGCATGTGTGGGTTTTGGATCCTATTGACGGCACGGTGAATTTCATTGTTCAACGTGATCATTTTGCCATTATGCTCTCTTATTACGAGGATGGTGTGGGGCAATTTGGCTTGATTTACGATGTCATGGGTGATACGCTATACAGCGGTGGCGGGCAATTCGACGTCTATGCCAACGACAAAAAATTACAGCCCTACCAAGACGTACTATTAAACCGCAGCTTGATTGGTTGCAATGCCATGATGTTTGCGGATGATTATCACGGCATCAAAGAATTGGTTCAGCAAAGCCTTGGCGTGCGCATTTACGGTGGCGCAGGCATTAGCATGGCTTATGTCTTATCAGGGCAATTATTAGCCTATTTTTCACATATTCAGCCGTGGGATTACGCTGCTGCTAAGGTCATGGGGGAAAAATTAGGTTATGTCTTGCTCACTATTGATGGCAAGGAGCCTGATTTCAAGACTCGTCAAAAAGTCATGTTTGTGCCTAAGGCAAAATTAGCAACTATTCAACAATACCTCAAACCATAAGTGAGGATAGATCAGAAAGGGACAGTATGGCAGAAGCAAGTTGCCGCAGTTGGTACAAGGGAGATGCTCTTTTAGAAGCTTATCACGACACTGAATGGTGCAAGGTCACCCACGACGACCAAGCCTTGTTTGAATGGCTGTGCTTGGAGGGCGCTAGTGTAGGCTTGTCATGGAAAACTATTTTGCACAAACGTAGCAACTACTGCAAGGCTTTTCATGACTTTGACATTGACGCTTGTGCCAAGATGACTGACGAAGAACTAGAAAGCTTGTTATCAAATTCTGGTTTGATTCGCCATCGCAAGAAAATTTTCAGTATTCGCCAAAATGCGCAAGCCGTCCAAGCCATCCAAGAAAGCTATGGCTCTTTTGACGCTTACCTCTGGCAATTTACCAAAGGACAGATCATGGACCACAAGTGGGAACAGTTGTCTGATATTCCTACCGTGTCAGACTTGTCCCAACAACTCAGTAAGGACATGAAAAAACGTGGCATGGTTTTTGTAGGACCTGTGATTACCTATTCGTTTTTGCAAGCTATCGGCGTGGTTAATGATCACCTAATAAGCTGTCCCTACCGATAATGTGTCAAAACCTATCTCGGCATGGGGCTAGGTTTTTCACTAGAATCATGTCAGTAATGAAAGGAAAATTAAGATGATAGAGTGGCTCTTGTCACAACATGTGGTTTTGCTCGCCTTTTTAGCAGGGCTCTTTACTTGGGGCTGCACCATTTTGGGGTCTGCCGTGGTCTTCTTTTTCACGCAGGTCAATCGTCGCCTGTTGGATGCGACAATGGGTTTTGCGGCTGGTGTCATGATTGCGGCATCCTTTTGGTCTTTGCTCAATCCTGCCTTGGAGTTTGCCCAAGCAGATTATGGCACAATGGCTTGGTTGCCTGTGGCGATTGGCTTTTTAGTGGGTGGTTTTAGTCTACGTTTGATTGATGTTTTAGTGCCCCACTTGCATTTGGGTATGGACCTTTCTGAAGCAGAAGGCATTCAGCCCAAGAAAAAACTCTCAAAAACCGCCTTGCTCTTTTTGGCCATCACCATCCACAATTTTCCTGAAGGCCTTGCCTTGGGTGTGACCTTTGGTGCCTTGGCTTCTTCTCAGCAGCCGAGCGTCGCAGCTCTTGTGGCGGCGCTTAGCTTGACAGTGGGGATTGGCTTGCAAAATATTCCTGAAGGTGCGGCCTTGTCTATTCCTATCCGAGCAGAAGGGCGCTCTCGCAAATGGGCCTTTTTCGTGGGAGCTATGTCTGCCATCGTTGAGCCAGTTGGTGCTGTTTTGGGTGCTGCCCTTGTTTTGATGATGTTGCAAGTCATTCCCTATGCCCTAGCCTTTGCGGCTGGCGCCATGATTTTCGTGGTGGTGGAAGAATTGATTCCAGAGTCGCAGACCAATGGCAATACCGACATTGCCACGATGGGCTTGATGGCAGGCTTTGTTTTGATGATGGTTATGGATGTCGCTTTAGGATAAGCGGCATTTTTTGATAGAAGGGGAGTTGATTAATTGAAAACGAATTCAAAACACCATATAATAGGAGAAAAAGAAAGAAGGTGATGTGATGGCGATTACCCTTCACTTGTATTACAAAGGTGAGAACGGCAAAGCCAAGCAATTTATGGAAGAAATGGAGCAATCAGGCACGGCAGCAGCGATTCGTGCGGAAAAAGGCAACCTCAAATACGATTATTTCTTCCCAGTTAGTGACCCTGAAACGGTGCTTTTGATTGATAGTTGGGAAAATCAGGCTGCTATTGATGTCCACCACGCCTCACCCATGATGGCAACAGTGATAGCGCTCAGGGACAAATACGACTTGCACATGACGGTAGAGCGTTACTTATCAGACGACTATCCAGCAGATGATGTTTTCATTCGCCACTAGTCATTTGCCCTTTTCAAACGGGAAAGTTGATTATTGTCCTCTTATGAGATATGATAGGAGAAAAAGGAGAGAAAAACTATGTCAACATTTGCAGAATATTTCACACCCATCGTGGCTCAAGAAGCTGAGCAATACCTTAAAACAGCGGATGAATTCATCCTTTTCATCGGACGTCCAACGTGTCCTTACTGCCGCCGTTTTGAACCAAAATTGACTCAAGTAGCCAAAGACAATGATTTGACGGTTTATTATTTAAACAGCGAAAATCAAGATTCTATGACACAAGATTTGCGTTTAACTTACAACATTCCAACAGTTCCAGCCCTTGTGGTGGCTAAGTCAGGCAAGGTTCGTGTGGTCTGCGATTCTTCATTATCAGAAGCCGTTATTTTAGACTTCATCAACCAAGACTAAGGGCTCTGTTATGGAAATCAATCATTACGACTACATCGTCATTGGTGCGGGTTCTGGCGGGATTGCTTCAGCCAATCGTGCCGCTATGCACGGTGCCAAGGTTATTTTATTTGAAGGCAAGGACATTGGCGGTACCTGTGTTAATCTAGGCTGCGTGCCTAAAAAAGTCATGTGGTATGGAGCACAGATTGCTGAAACGCTAAACACCTACGCTGCGGAATATGGTTTTCAGGTCAAGGACACGGCGTTCGATTTTCAAACCCTGAAAGCCAATCGTCAGGCTTATATCGATCGTATTCATGCCTCTTATGAGAGAGGTTTTGACCATAATGGGGTTGAGCGTGTCAAAGCCTACGCTAGCTTTTTGGACGCCCATACGGTTGAAGCAGCTGGCAAATATTACACGGCGCCGCACATTCTCATTGCGACGGGGGGTCATGCCCTTTATCCTGACATTCCAGGGGCAGAATACGGTATGACCTCAGACGGCTTTTTTGCTTTGGATGATGTTCCAAAACGCACGGCTGTTGTCGGCGGTGGTTACATTGCGGTTGAATTGGCTGGGGTGCTTGAGGCACTCGGTTCGAAAACGCATCTCTTCGTTCGCTATGACCGTCCTTTGCGTCGCTTTGATAAAGACATCGTTGTAACACTCGTGGATAATATGGCTAAAAACGGACCGCATCTGCATACGAATGCCATACCAAAAGAAGTCCTCAAAAATGCAGACGGCAGTTTAACCATTGGCTTTGAAAACGGCGAATCTTACACCGTTGATGCTGTGATTTGGGCGATTGGCCGCAAGCCAAATGTCACTGGGTTTGGCATTGAAAAGGCAGGGGTTGCCCTAAATGACAAAGGATTTATCCAAACGGACGCTTACGAGAACACCTCTGTTGAAGGCTTGTATGCCCTTGGCGATGTCAATGGCAAATTGGAATTAACCCCAGTTGCCGTCAAGGCAGGCCGTCAATTATCAGAGCGTTTGTTTAACGGTCAAAGCCATGCCAAGATGGACTACACCAACGTTCCGACGGTTATTTTCAGCCACCCATCTATTGGGGCTATCGGCTACACAGAAGAAGAGGCCATCGCAAGATTTGGCAAGGACGAGATTAAGGTTTACCGTTCAAGCTTCACACCGATGTACACCGCTTTGGGCGACCATCGCCAACCTTGCGTGATGAAATTAGTCACGCTTGGTAAGGACGAAAAAGTTATCGGTTTACATGGTATCGGATATGGGGTCGATGAAATGATTCAAGGCTTTGCCGTCGCTATCAAGATGGGGGCAACCAAGGCCGATTTTGACCAAACCGTAGCCATTCACCCGACAGGCGCAGAAGAATTTGTCACCATGCGTTAGTCAAATAAACAATTCAGAAAGGCAGTTTTCAGCATTCGAAAACCGCCTTTTAAAATGCACAATTTCTCCTGTTTTTAAGTTGTAATTAACATGTGAAATTGTTATCATATAAGTATGTTATTACCTGAAACATTTATTGAAAAATACCGACATCTTCTTGGTTCTGAAGCAGATGCTTTTTTGGCGTCGTTTGATGACGAACCCGTCTCAGGATTCCGTGTTAATCCGCTAAAACCCGTGCAAGTCACCTTTAACGATCCTATCCCCAATACACCTTGGGGATATTATGGCAAGGTCAACGGCAAGTCATCTGAGCACGTGTCAGGATTGGTTTATTCGCAAGAACCCGCTGCTCAGATAGTGGGACAAGTTGCTGCGCCAAAAGAAGGCATGCGAGTGTTGGACTTGGCAGCCGCTCCAGGAGGAAAATCCACACATCTATTGAGTTACCTTAATAACACAGGGGTTTTGGTTAGCAATGAAATTTCCACCAAGCGTAGTAAAATTTTAGTGGAAAACATTGAGCGTTTTGGTGCCAGAAATGTTGTTGTGACCAACGAAAGTTCTCAAAAATTAGCCAAGGTATTTCCAGAGTATTTTGACCTGATTGTTTTTGATGGTCCTTGTTCTGGTGAGGGCATGTTTCGTAAGGACCCATCTGCCATTCAGTATTGGCATGAGGATTACCCAGCAGAATGTGCGGCTTTGCAAAAGGAGATTTTAGCAGAAGCCATGACCATGCTGGCTCCTGGCGGCACACTGCTTTATTCGACTTGTACTTGGTCGCCTGAGGAAAATGAAGGCGTGGTAAGCTGGTTGCTAGACAACTACGAAAGCTTAGAATTGCTCCCAATTGACAAAATCAATGGCATGATTGGGGGAATTGATATGCCTGAAGTGGCTCGCATGTATCCCCATCATTTTAAAGGGGAAGGGCAGTTTGTGGCGAAGTTGCGAGATACTAGACCTCCTAAAACGCGTCGCATCAAGCCAACTTCTTCTCGTTTGAACAAGACGCAATTGACCTTGTGGCAGGATTTTGCTAAAAAGCATCTAACCGTTGATTTGAAAGGGACGCTGCAAACCTTTGGTGATAATCTCTATCTCTTGCCTGAGGGCTTGCCTGATTTAGCCAAGTTAAAAATTGCCCGAAACGGCCTGCATCTAGGAACCTTTAAAAAGAACCGCTTTGAGCCGTCTTTTGCCTTGGGCTTGGCCCTTTCTCCTCAAGAAGTGACCCAATCTGTTGAAATTGATATAGAACAGTTCAAACATTATGCGTCAGGAAATGTCGTGCCGCTCGACACTTCACTAGCAAACGGCTGGTATTTGGTCACGGTAGAAGGGAACGGCATAGGCTTTGCCAAAATCACAGGAAAGGTACTTAAAAATTACTTTCCAAAAGGTTTACGATTTTACTCGTAAACTGTTATAGATATCATTTATCAAAATAAGTTGAGAAGCACTTTGCAAATGCTTCCTTAATATGTTACTATTTTTTTGTAAGGTATTTGTAAGAGGCTTGTAAAGTTTATCTCATGGGGTGTACCTTATATTTTCAAATAAGTAGGAATCATAAATGAAACAAATGAAAAAATGTAGCTTTCTCATGCTAATTGCTTCAATGGTCGTCATCTTATCGGGATGTGCGAGTTGGATTGATAAAGGACAGTCGATTACCAGCGTTGGTTCTACGGCCTTGCAGCCACTTGTAGAAGCTGCTGCTGATGAGTTTTCTTCAATCCACGTTGGGAAGATCATTAACGTCCAAGGGGGCGGGTCTGGTACTGGGTTATCGCAAGTACAATCTGGTGCGGTCCAAATCGGGAACAGTGACCTGTTCGCAGAAGAAAAAGACGGTATCGATGCTTCCTTATTGGTGGACCACCAAGTTGCCGTTGCAGGTCTTTCAGTGATTGTCAATAAAAAGGTTAATGTGAAAAACCTATCACTAGAACAACTGCAAAAGATTTTCACTGGTGAGATTACCAACTGGAAAGAAGTAGGCGGTCAAGACCTACCAATTTCAATCATTAATCGTGCCGCTAGTTCAGGTTCACGTGCGACCTTTGACAGTGTTGTGATGAAAGGAAAAACAGCCATCCGTAGTCAAGAACAAGATTCAAATGGTATGGTTAAATCCATCGTTTCACAAACACCAGGAGCCATTTCTTATTTGGCATTTGCCTATGTTGACGATAGCGTCAAAACACTTGATTTAAACGGTTATTCTCCGACAGCTGAAAATGTAACAACTAATAACTGGCCACTCTGGTCTTACGAACACATGTACACTAAAGGTGAGCCAACAGGTTTGACAAAAGAATTTTTGGATTTTGTCATGAGCGACGAAGTGCAAAACGGTATTGTCAAACAAATGGGTTATATTTCTGTTAATGATATGAAAGTAACCAAGTCAGCTGACGGTACAATAACAGCAAAATAAGGAGAAGTGATGAAAAATCAAGAACTGGAAAAACAATTAACCTCGCCGTCAAAAAATTCGCGCTTGGAAAAATTTGGTCGAGGCATTACATTTTTTTGCCTAGTCTTAATTGTTTTTATTGTGGCAATGATTCTCGTCTTTGTTGCCCAAAAAGGGCTATCGACTTTCTTTGTCAATAAAGTCAATCCACTAGCCTTCTTATTCGGCGGAAAATGGAATCCAAGCTCAGGATCATTTGGAGCCCTTCCAATGATTTTAGGGTCGTTCATCGTAACCATTTTATCAGCCATTATCGCTACACCGATTGCCATTGGTGCAGCCGTATTTATGACTGAGATTTCTCCAAAATACGGTGCGAAAATTTTACAGCCAGCGATTGAATTGTTGACTGGTATTCCATCTGTTGTTTATGGCTTTATCGGTTTGCAAGTCATTGTGCCATTTGTACGCTCAATCTTTGGCGGAACAGGTTTTGGTATTCTATCAGGGGTATGCGTCTTGTTTGTCATGATTTTACCAACTGTGACCTTCATGACGGTTGATAGTTTAAAAGCTGTCCCTAGACATTACAAAGAAGCTAGTTTGGCAATGGGCGCAACTCGTTGGCAAACCATTTGGCGTGTAATTTTGAACGCTGCAAGACCTGGTATTTTTACGGCGGTTATCTTTGGTATGGCACGTGCCTTCGGTGAAGCCTTGGCCATCCAAATGGTGGTGGGAAATTCAGCCGTTATTCCAACGTCATTAACCACACCAGCAGCAACCCTAACATCCGTCCTAACGATGGGAATTGGTAATACTGTCATGGGAACTGTTCAAAATAACGTCCTATGGTCATTAGCCTTAGTTTTACTTTTGATGAGTCTTGGATTCAACATGCTCGTTAAATTTATTACAAGAGAAAGAAAGAGAAATTATGCACGCTAAAAAAATAGATAAAATAGCAACAACCGTTCTCTACACCATTGCAGGAATCATTGTTGCGATTTTGGCATCGTTATTGCTTTATATTCTAGTTAAGGGGCTTCCTCACGTTAGCTGGTCATTTTTAACAGGACGTTCATCGTCTTATGAAGCTGGTGGAGGTATCGGGATCCAACTCTATAACTCCCTCTTTCTTTTGGTGATTACCTTAATTATCTCTATTCCCCTATCACTGGGAGCTGGTATTTACTTATCAGAATATGCTCGAAAAGGGCGTTTGACGAACTTTATCCGTACCTGTATTGAAATCTTGTCATCACTTCCATCAGTGGTTGTTGGTTTGTTTGGGTATTTAATTTTCGTTGTTCAATTCCAATACGGTTTCTCAATCATCTCTGGTGCCCTTGCCCTTACGGTCTTTAACTTGCCACAGATGACTCGTAACGTTGAGGATGGTTTGCGAAATGTTCACCACACACAACGCGAAGCTGGTTTGGCTCTTGGTTTGTCACGCTGGGAAACGGTTATTCATGTCGTTGTACCAGAAGCCCTTCCAAGTATTGTCACAGGTATCGTGCTTGCTTCAGGTCGTATTTTTGGTGAAGCCGCTGCCCTTATCTACACAGCAGGTCAGTCAGCGCCAGCTCTTGATTGGTCAAACTGGAATCCACTAAGTGTTACCAGTCCAATTTCTATTTTCCGTCAAGCAGAAACCTTGGCCGTACACATTTGGAAAGTTAACAGTGAAGGAACCATTCCAGATGCGACCCAAGTTTCTCAAGGTAGTGCAGCAGTCTTGTTGATTTTCATCTTGATTTTTAACTTATCAGCTCGTTACATCGGCAGAAGACTTCATGCAAAATTAACGTCAGCAAACTAAAGGAGAAGAGATGGCAGATTACAACTGGAATGAAAGACATATTATCACCTTTCCTGAGGATAAATTGGCTTTAGCTACCAAAGATTTGCATGTCTATTATGGGCAAAAAGAAGCCATCAAGGGCATTGATATGCAATTTGAAAAAAATAAAATCACAGCCCTTATCGGTCCATCAGGATGTGGGAAATCAACCTTCTTACGCAGTTTAAATCGCATGAACGATACGATTGATATTGCTAGAGTAACAGGTGAAATTCTTTACGAAGGCATTGACGTGAACGCTAAAAACATCAATGTTTATGAAATGCGTAAGCACATCGGAATGGTATTCCAACGACCAAACCCTTTTGCCAAATCCATTTATAAAAACATCACCTTTGCTTATGAGCGTGCAGGGATTAAAGACAAGCAATTCTTGGATGAAGTGGTTGAAACCTCTCTGAAACAAGCAGCATTGTGGGATCAGGTTAAAGATGACCTTCACCATTCTGCCTTTACCTTATCAGGTGGGCAACAACAACGTTTGTGTATTGCTCGTGCCATTGCGGTTAAACCAGATATCTTGCTCATGGATGAGCCTGCGTCAGCCCTTGACCCAGTAGCAACCATGCAGTTAGAAGACACCATGTTTGAGTTGAAGAAAAATTACACCATTATCATCGTAACGCACAACATGCAACAAGCAGCTCGTGCTAGTGATTACACCGCCTTTTTCTACCTTGGAGATTTGATTGAGTACGATAAGACCAACAACATCTTCCAAAATGCAAAACTCAAATCAACAAGTGACTACGTGTCAGGACACTTTGGTTAGGAAGGACAGAGATGACAGAACCTATTTTAAAAGTTAGCGATTTATCTGTTTATTACAACAATAAAAAAGCGCTCAATAATGTATCCATGAATTTCTATCCTAACGAAATTACCGCTTTGATTGGTCCATCAGGTTCTGGGAAATCAACCCTCCTACGTTCTATCAATCGTATGGGGGACTTGAATCCAGAAGTGACTCTTACAGGCTCTATTGTCTATAACGGTCACAATATTTATAGCCCTAGAACGGATACTGTTGAGTTGCGTAAGGAAATCGGTATGGTGTTCCAACAACCTAACCCGTTTCCAATGTCTATTTATGAAAACGTGGTTTATGGCTTACGTTTGAAAGGCATTCGCGATAAACAAGTGCTTGATGAAGCTGTGGAATCTTCTCTCATTGGGGCATCTATTTGGGATGAAGTGAAAGACCGTTTACACGATTCAGCTCTTGGCTTGTCAGGTGGTCAGCAACAACGTGTCTGTGTGGCTCGTGTTTTGGCAACCAGCCCAAAAATTATTTTGTTGGACGAACCAACATCTGCCCTTGACCCGATTTCAGCAGGAAAAGTCGAAGATACACTGTACGGCTTAAAAGAGAAATATACCATGCTCATTGTTACACGTTCGATGCAACAAGCGTCGCGTATTTCAGACCGAACAGGGTTCTTCCTTGACGGCAATCTCGTTGAATACGGTGAAACACATGAGATGTTCATGAATCCAAAACAAAAAGAAACAGAAGATTATATTACAGGAAAATTTGGTTAATATTTAGGAAGTATCATATAAGGGAGGCGATATAATGTTGAGGTCAAAATTCGATGATGAATTAGAAAAACTGCATAACCAGTTTTATGCGATGGGAACTGAGGTTTTATCACAAATCAATAAAACAGTGCGTGCGTTCATTAGCCACGACCGCGAATTAGCAAAAGAGGTTATTGAAGGGGATGAGGTTGTCAATAATTTTGAAACCAAGTTGGAGAAGAAATCACTTGAAATCATTGCCTTGCAACAACCTGTGTCACACGATTTGCGAACTGTTATCACAGTTTTGAAAGCCTCAAGCGATGTGGAACGTATGGCTGACCATGCTGCTTCTATTGCAAAAGCGACTATCCGTGTCAAAGGTGAAACCCGTTTGCCAGAGGTTGAAGAAGAAATCAAGAAAATGGGGAAAGCCGTGCGTAGCATGGTAGAAGAAGCTCTTGATGTTTATATTACAGGTGACGAAGAAAGAGCTTATGAAGTCGCTGCTTCTGATGAAGTCATCGATAACTATTTCCGTGAAATCCAAAACATGGCAGTTGAAGCTATCCGTCAACAACCTGATACGGTTTTTGCAGGAAAAGAATACCTTCAAGTCATCACCTATTTAGAGCGTATCGGTGATTATGCCCGCAATATTTGTGAATGGGTGGTTTATCTCAAAACAGGTAAAATTATCGAATTGTAAGGCAACTCACTTACTTTTTATAGGTTAGGTCTGACAGATAGGCCCTGTTTGTGGTATAATGTTAGGGTTCGGTGATCTTTATGCCACTAGAGTTAGTGATAATGAATCAAATTGAAGTGAGGGATGAGGCATCAAACCTCATTTCTGTATTCTAAAGGAGTTATATGAAAACTGTAGAACATTTTATTGAAAAATTTGTTCCTGAAAATTACAACATTTTTCTTGACATCAATCGTACTGAAAAATCATTTTCAGGAAATGTCGCTATTACCGGTGAAGCTTTAGACAATGTCATTTCATTCCATCAAAAAGATTTAACCATTGCAACTGTTTTATTGGACAATCAAAACTTGGATTTCAAGGTTGATAACCAACAAGAATCACTTAGTATTGACCTACCAGAAACAGGGACAATTACACTTGTGATTGAATTCTCAGGAAAAATCACGGATAACATGACAGGTATCTACCCATCTTATTACACAGTAGATGGCATGAAAAAAGAAGTAATTTCAACACAGTTTGAAAGCCACTTTGCTCGTGAAGCCTTCCCATGTGTTGACGAACCTGAAGCAAAAGCAACCTTTGATTTGAGCATCAAATTTGACCAAGCTGCTGATGAAATTGTTCTATCAAACATGCCTGAAGTGGATGCAGAACGCCGCAAAGAAACAGGTCTTTGGACTTTTGATACCACTCCACGCATGTCATCATATCTTTTAGCCTTTGCACTTGGTGATTTGCAAGGTAAAACAGCATCAAGTAAAAACGGAACAGAAGTTGGTGTCTTCTCAACCAAAGCCCACAATCCAAAAACATTGGATTTTGCCTTGGATATCGCTGTTCGCGTGATTGATTTTTACGAAGATTATTTTGGTGTTCGCTACCCTATCCCATTGTCATACCACGTGGCACTTCCTGACTTCTCAGCTGGTGCTATGGAAAACTGGGGCTTGGTAACTTACCGTGAAGTGTACTTGCTCGTTGATGAAAATTCTACCGTTAAGAGCCGTCAAAATGTTGCGCTTGTCGTTGCTCACGAATTAGCTCACCAATGGTTTGGTAACCTAGTAACCATGAAATGGTGGGATGACCTATGGCTTAACGAATCATTTGCTAACATGATGGAATACGTGTCTATCGACGCTATTGAACCTTCTTGGAACATCTTTGAAGATTTCCAAACAACAGGTGTGCCTTTAGCACTTCAACGTGATGCGACTGACGGTGTGCAATCTGTTCACGTAGCTGTTAACCACCCAGATGAAATTAATACCTTATTTGACCCTGCCATTGTTTATGCTAAAGGAAGCCGCTTGATGCACATGCTTCGTCGTTGGCTCGGTGATGATGATTTCAGAGCAGGTTTGAAGATTTACTTTGAAAAACACCAATACAGCAATACCATCGGTCATGACCTTTGGAATGCCTTGTCAGAAGCATCAGGCAAAGACGTTGCTGCCTTTATGGATGCTTGGTTGGAACAACCAGGTTACCCAGTTGTGACAGCAGAAGTGGTAGATGATACGCTTGTTCTTAGCCAAAAACAATTCTTCATCGGAGAAGGACAAGACCAAAACCGTATCTGGCCAATTCCATTGAATACCAACTGGACAGGCTTGCCAGAAACCTTGACTGAAGAACGCCTTGCTATTCCAAACTTTAGCCAATTAGCCGCTCAAAATGAAGGTGCGCTTCGTTTGAACACTGCTAATACAGCTCACTACATCACTAATTACAAAGGTCAATTGTTGAAGGCTGTTCTTAACCAATTAACAGAACTTGATACCACATCAAAACTACAAGTAGTTCAAGAACGCCGTCTTTTGGCTGAAAGTGGTGAGATTTCTTATGCGGAATTGATTCCATTATTGACTAAATTGACAGACGAAACTTCTTACCTTGTGTCTGAAGCAATTGCGCAAGTTGTGGATGGTTTGGATATGTTTATGGACGAAGGTAGTGAAGCCCAAGCTGAATTCAAAGCCTTGGTTAACCGTTTGATGCAAAAGAATTATGACCGTCTTGGATTTGAACCACAAGTTGGAGAATCTGACGAAGATGAAATGGTTCGTCAAAAAGCGATTAGCTTGATGCTTTATGCAGACAATGCGGACGCTGTGGCTAAAGCCGAAGAAATCTTTGACGCTCACAAAGAAAACATCGAATCTATCCCTGCTTCAATCCGCTTATCTGTTTTGGCCAACCAAGTAAAACACGCTGAAACAGAAGAATTGGTATCATTATACTTGGATTGCTACGTTAAGACTAATGATGGTAACTTCCGTCGTCAATTGGCTGCTGCCTTGTCTAACACCAAAGAAAAAGCAACCGTTGAGCGCATCTTGGGCGAATTGAAAAACAAAGATGTTGTGAAACCGCAAGACCTTGCCATGAGCTGGTACCGTCCATTCCTTAACAAGGACTTCTCACAAGGAGCCTTCTGGAATTGGGCTTGTGAAAACTGGGATTGGATTACCTCTGCACTTGGAGGCGATATGAGTTTTGACAAATTTGTCATTTACCCAGCTAACACCTTCAAAACACCTGAACGTTTGGAAGAATACAAAGCCTTCTTTGAACCACAATTAGATGACATGGCTATCAGCCGTAACATCACAATGGGTATTAAAGAAATTTCAGCTCGTATCAACTTGATTAACACAAGCAAAGCTGCTGTTGAAAGTGCTTTGGCTGAACTATAAAAAGAATGACCATTAAAATCATTAAAAACGTTTGAGGCAGCTCAGACGTTTTTAACTGTTATCTGATTTAGCTAGTCTTAAGTTATCTGGGCTAGAATAATAAAAATATGATTTACATGAACTTAAGAGGATGTTAATAAGATTGTAAGGAGATAGCCTATGATTAAGATTTTGTTAGTTGAAGATGATTTGAGCTTGTCAAATTCTGTCTTTGATTTCTTGGATGATTTTGCGGATGTGATGCAGGTTTTTGACGGTGAAGAAGGTCTTTATGAAGCTGAAAGTGGGGTCTATGACTTGATTTTGCTTGACCTTATGTTACCTGAAAAAGACGGTTTCCAAGTGCTTAAAGAATTGCGTGAAAAAGGTATTTCGACGCCTGTTTTGATTATGACAGCGAAAGAAAGCCTTGATGATAAGGGGCATGGTTTTGAGTTGGGAGCAGATGATTACTTGACTAAGCCTTTCTACCTTGAAGAGTTGAAAATGCGTATTCAGGCCCTTTTGAAACGCTCTGGAAAATACAATAGCAATACCTTGTCTTACAAAGAAGTGACCGTTGATACCGCGACAAATACCACAACTGTTGACGGAAAAGTCGTTGAATTGCTTGGTAAAGAATTTGATTTGTTGGTTTACTTTTTACAAAACCAAAACGTTATTTTGCCAAAATCACAAATTTTTGACCGTTTGTGGGGATTTGACAGTGATACGACCATTTCGGTGGTGGAAGTCTATGTGTCTAAAATACGCAAAAAATTGAAGGGAACTGAGTTTGCCAAAAACCTTCAAACACTGCGTAGTGTGGGGTACATTCTAAAAGATGCGGAATAAGTGGTCTAAGAAATTACTATCAGGGACAACCTTTTCGCATTTCTTCCATTTCTTCGCGGTCTTTACAGGTATTTTCATCGTCATGACTGTTATTATCTTGCAAATCATGCGTTTTGGTTTGTATTCGACAGTGGATACCAATTTGCAAAATGCTGCTTATAATGCTAATGATTATGTCGCTCGGACGATGAAGCGCAGCGATTCTTTGCAGGTTGATGATTCGGACTATGAATCCTTTTTTGCGGATGAAAATGGCAGCAAACTCAAATCAGCCCTCAACGGCGAAACGCTAACCAATGTGAGTGTTCTTTTGTACGATAAAAAGGGCAAGATTTTAAATGCCTTGGACGCCTTTCTCCAATTTGGTGCTTTATCTTACAGCCTTGATGAGGATAGCATTGGGGAGATTAAAGAGGAAAAAATCAAAACCATTTTCGGGCAAAATGAAAAATACCATGTGCTAACGGTCAAAGTCGATGATGCGGATTATCCAGCGATTAAGTACGCAACTTTTTTGATTAGCGTGCGGCAGCTGGATGAAGCTAATGAACGTTACGTGACCATTACGATCACAGTCATGGTGATTTTCTGGATGATTTCCATTTTGGCGAGCATCTACCTTGCCAATTGGACGCGTAAGCCGATTTTGGAAAGTTATGAAAAGCAAAAAGCCTTCGTGGAAAATGCCAGTCACGAATTGCGGACGCCATTAGCTGTTTTGCAAAACCGTTTGGAAGGTTTGTTTAGAAGACCTAATGACACGATTTTAGATAATAGCGAAAGCATTGCGGCTAGCCTTGACGAAGTCCGTAATATGCGCTTTTTGATTACCAATTTGCTCAATTTGGCTCGGCGAGATGATGTCTTGAAGGTTGATTTAGAAATGATTCAGCCAACCATGTTCGATGAAGTCTTTGAAAATTACAGCCTCATTGCCGAGGAGAGTAATCGTATCTTTATTGGGCAAAATCTAGCTACCCACCCGATCAAATCAGACCGTGTCTTGCTCAAACAATTGATGACCATCTTATTTGATAATGCCATTAAGTACACGGATGAAGATGGCGTGGTTGAATTTACCGTTAAAACAACGGAAAGACACACCATTATCACGGTTGCGGACAATGGTATCGGTATTAGTGATAGCGATAAGCTGAAGATTTTTGACCGATTCTACCGAGTGGACAAGGCAAGAACGCGTCAAAAGGGTGGATTTGGTTTAGGCTTGTCCCTAGCTCAACAAATCGTGGACGCCCTAAAGGGAACCATTACAGTCAAAGACAATACACCTAAAGGAACAATTTTTGAAGTGCGTTTTAACCACCATCATTGATAAACACAAAAAGGTATTGGATTTTCTCCAATACCTTTTTATGGCTCTATAATTTCTGTAGTGGGTAAATCCACTGTAGAGATTATGGAGCCTTTTTTAGTGTAGAAAAAAAGTCCCATATGACCTATAATGAAAAGCGACGAAACTCACATTAGAAAGGGTTCATATGGAACAACTAAATCTTATCACAAATTTTCTCAGAATTAAAGACAAAAATATCACTATCACTGATGAATATGATATGGGAACTCACTTAGAACTCCACGGTTACTTGGATTACACAGCCCCTAAATGCCCAAAATGCAAGGGACAAATGGCTAAGTACGACTACCAGAAAGCCTCTAAGATCCCCTACCTAGAAACAGCTGGCTACCCTTTACTTATCCGTCTTCGAAAGCGTCGTTTCAAGTGTAAAGAGTGCGGAAAAATGGCGGTCGCTGAAACTCCTCTTGTCAAGAAAAACCACCAAATCTCTGTCGCTGTTAACCAGAAGATCGCTCAATTACTCATCGAAAATCAAGCAATGAAACATATTGCACACAGGCTATCAATTTCAACATCGTCAGTTATGAGAAAGCTCAATGAGTTCAAGTTTGAAACGGATTGGAATATCCTACCTGAAGTGATGAGTTGGGACGAGTATGCCTTCAAGAAGGGAAAGATGAGCTTTATCGCTCAAGATTTCGACTCCCTAAATGTCATCGCCATTCTCGACGGAAGAACCCAAGCAACCATCCGAAACCACTTTCTACGCTATCCTAGAAAGGTTAGAAATCGGGTCAAAGTGATTACCATGGATATGTTTAGTCCCTATTATCAACTTGCTAAACAGATTTTTCCGAATGCAAAAATTGTACTCGATCGCTTTCATATCGTGCAACACCTTAGTCGTGCTATGAACCGTGTCCGTATTCAAATTATGAATCAATTCGACAGAAAATCGCAGGAATACCGAGCCTTGAAACGTTACTGGAAATTGATACAACAAGATAGCCGTAAACTCAGCGATAAACGATTTTATCGACCTATGTTTCGAATGCATTTGACTAACAAGGAAATCCTAGAAAAACTCCTATCCTACTCAGATGAACTCAGACAGCACTATGAACTCTATCAATTTCTCTTGTTCCATTTCCAAGAGAAAAACTCAGATCATTTCTTCAGTCTCATCGAACAGGAAATAGCCACTGTTAATCCTATTTTCCAGACGGTATTTAAGACATTTTTAAAGGATAAGGACAAGGTTTTAAACGCCATGGAATTGCCTTATTCCAACGCCAAACTGGAAGCTACCAATAATCTCATCAAAGTCATTAAGAGAAATGCCTTTGGTTTCAGTAACTTTGAAAACTTTAAAAAACGGATTTTGATTGCATTGAACATAAAGAAAGAGAGGACGAAGTTCGTCCTCTCTAGGTGTTAGCTTTTCATCTACCCACTACAGTTGACAAAGAGCCAAAAAACAACAGGACATATATGTCCTGTTGCCAAAAAAATAATAAA
>QEWY01002098.1:0-61144 GCA_006503575.1 Baylisascaris schroederi | reverse complement strand
GATTTTCTCCAATACCTTTTTGTGTGGTAATAAAAAAACTCCATTTGGAGTTTTCATTGGATATTAGTTAGCCAATTTAGCAGCAAGACGTGCTTTATCGCGGCTAGCTTTATTTTTGTGAATCAACCCTTTTGATTCAGCTTTATCGATGCTAGAAGAAGCAGCGCGGAAAAGCTCTTCAGATGGGTTAGCTTCAAATGCTTTGATAGCAGAACGCATAGCTGATTTTTGTGCTGAGTTTTTAGCGTTTTGTTTAACGTTAAGTTCAGCGCGTTTGATAGCTGATTTAATATTTGCCAATGTTTTCACCTCCAAATTAATCTAACTATATCATTATATAGAATTTCTTGACTTTTGGCAAGTCTTTATCACTTTTTCAAATAAATTCTATCAATTTTGTGATCAGAAGCTTTGTGTAAAATCAATTCTGCTCGGTTTCGTGTGGGTTCGATGTATTTTTTCAAATTCACGAGATTGATGCTTCCCCAAGTATCCTCAGCAATTTTAAGGACATCTTCACGCTCCATATGCACAAAGCGGTGGTAGTAATTGTTTTTATCTGTCTTAGCCAACTCGAGCAAACTATCGAAACGTTCCAAATACCATTTTTTGATGTTATTGATATCAGCATCAATGTAAATGGAAAAATCAAAGTAACCTGTCATGTAAAGGCGAGTGTTTTTCTGATTTTGAAAGACATTGATGCCTTCAAGAATGAGAAAATCAGGCGACTGAATCACTTGCTTTTCATCAGGTAAAATATCGTAGATTTCATGCGAGTAAACAGGAATTTCAGCCGTCATGCCATTTTTTATAGAATCGAGGAAGTTCAAGAGCAACTCCATGTTATAGCTTTCAGGAAAGCCTTTGCGGTTCAATATCTGCCGTTCCATAAGCACGCTATTGGGGTAAATGAAGCCATCTGTCGTGACCATTTCCACTTTGCTATTTTTAAATGTCCGTGATAAAAGGATTTGCAGCAGACGACTAGTAGTTGATTTGCCAACAGCTACCGAACCAGAAATACCGATGATAAAAGGACGCTGGCAGGCTTCTTTCTTTAGAAAAATACTTTTAGCAAAAGAGAGGTTTTCTTGTGCCTTTTTATAAATCTGAATCAGGCTAATCAATGGTAAATACACATCAATCACGTCTTGAATGCTGATTTTATCGTTAAGGCTTTTGATAGCTTCAAGTTCTTCTGCCGTCAAGAGGGGTTTGGTATGTTGGTGCAATTCTTGCCAAGATTCTCGAGAAATGTCGTTAAAATTGATAAACTCACGTGTCATGTTACGCTCCTACTGAGGTTATTGCTTCATTATAGCATTTTATAACCTAATTGAAAACCATTACAATATATGATAAAATAATAAAACGTTTGAGAAGGAGTAGGGAAATGACAAAGACAAATATGTATTATGAAGAAAATCCAGACAGCGCTCACGATATTCATGAGTTGAAGGTTACCTTGTTAGGACAACACTTTTCTTTTTTGACCGATTCTGGTGTTTTTTCTAAAAAAATGATTGATTATGGAAGTCAAGTGCTTCTCAATGCGGTTTCTTTTGAAGCAGGAAAGACGCTTTTGGACCTTGGGTGTGGTTATGGTCCCTTAGGAATTGCCTTAGCAAAGGTGCAAGGAGTGAAGCCAACCATGGTTGATGTCAATAACCGTGCCCTTGATTTGGCCCGTAAAAACGCTGAGAAAAATGGGATTTCGGCCACTATTTTCCAGTCAAATGTCTATGAACAAGTGGAAGGAATTTTTGATTACATCATCACCAATCCTCCTATTAGAGCAGGAAAACAAATTGTGCATGAAATGATTGGTGAAAGCATCACGCATCTTAATTCGGGTGGTAGCTTGACGCTGGTTATTCAGAAAAAGCAAGGAGCACCAAGTGCCAAAGCTAAAATGGAAGACGTTTTTGGCAATGCTACCATTTTAAAACGCGACAAAGGTTATTATATTTTACAAAGCATTAAAGAGTGAACCAACCTTTTCTAAAGGGCCTTAGTAGCCTTCTTTAGAAAAGGTTTTTGTATCTTTATAGAACATTATTAGAATTTTTATAAAATAATAATAGAAAAAAGCGGGCAAAACTATTTCCTCTCCCTTACTAATTCTTGTCAATTAGCTATATATAAGATGAAAAAGTTCAGTAAAATCCGATAGTTCTTATGTGTATAAATAAATGTGACATGGTTGTCACAATTGATATTATCGGATTTTAGGGCAATTTCCTTGTTTTTTCTTGATAGAAGGATACTTCGGATTTTACAATTTTGTTTCATTGTAAAAAAATGATAAAAAGGACTTACATATTTTGAAAAAAATGGTAAAATATAAAGGGTTTGTTTTTTAGGAAACGATCAAAATAGATCAGAAAGGGGCAAAAATGCCTATTAATCAGTACATTGATCATACGTTATTAAAACCCGAAAGTACCCAAGAGCAAATTGATCACTTGCTTTCAGAAGCGGTTGAGTATCAGTTTGCTAGCGTCTGTGTCAATCCGACTTGGGTGGCTCATTGTGCGAAAACCTTGGCTGGTACTGGCGTAAAAGTCTGTACAGTGGTTGGCTTTCCTTTGGGAGCAAACACAAGCAGCGTAAAAGCTTTTGAAACTAAAGATGCCATCGCAAACGGTGCAGATGAAATCGATATGGTTATCAACGTCGGTCAGTTAAAATCAGGTCAGTACGAAGTCGTAAAAGCAGATATTCGTGCAGTTGTTGAGGCTAGCCAAGACAAGTTGGTCAAGGTCATCATTGAAACGTGTCTGCTTACCAATGACGAAAAAGTTAAAGCGTGTCAATTAGCGGTATCTGCTGGCGCAGATTTTGTGAAAACCTCAACTGGTTTTTCAGCGGCTGGCGCCACGGTTGAAGATATCGTGTTGATGCGTGAAACGGTTGGCCCTAATATTGGCGTTAAGGCAGCTGGCGGTGCACGTTCTTACGAAGATGCTGAAGCTTTCATTGAAGCAGGTGCTACTCGAATTGGAACGTCATCAGGTGTTGCCATCGTTAGTGGTGAAACCGTGACAGAAGGTTACTGAACTTTTTAGTAACTTGATAATAAAGACGGTCGTGATGATAGTCATGTGGTTGATGCCACAGTTTTAAAGCTTTATAGCCTGTTGTATGGATTGAGTCGTCTGACTCGATAAATTTGCAATCTTATTGCGTGTATTTTTAAGGAGGAGTTCATTTTCATGAACAAAAAAATTGTTGGTCTTGGTCTTGCTGCCGTTGCAGCATTGAGTCTAGCTGCATGTAGTCGTTCTAACTCATCATCTGATTCAGATTCTAAAGTGAAAGTTGCCCTTGTTACAGATACTGGTGGTATTGATGATAAATCATTTAACCAATCAGCTTGGGAAGGTCTTCAAGCTTGGGGCAAAGAACACGATTTGAAGAAAGATACTGACTACACATTCTTCCAATCTAATAGTGAGTCAGATTACGCGACAAACCTTGATTCTGCTGTTTCAAATGGTTACAACCTTGTTTTTGGTATTGGTTACAACCTTCACGATGCTGTAGATCAGGCTGCTCAAGACAATAAAGACGTTAACTACGTTATCGTTGATGATGTTGTTTCTGGTCACGACAACGTTGAGAGTGTTCTGTTCGCAGATAACGAAGGAGCCTACCTTGCCGGTATCGCTGCCGCTATGCAAAGTAAAACAAAACACGTTGGTTTTGTAGGTGGTGTTGAATCAGATACAATCACACGTTTTGAAGCTGGATTTAAGGCTGGTGTTGAATCAGTAGATAGTTCAATCAAAGTGGATGTTCAATACGTTGGTTCATTTGCTGATTCTGCTAAGGGTAAGACAATTGCTGCGACTATGTACGCTGGTGGTGCTGACGTTATCTATCAAGCAGCTGGTGGTTCAGGTACTGGTGTATTCTCTGAAGCCAAAGAAATCGATGAAAAATTACCGGCAGATAGTGATAAAAAAGTTTGGGTTATCGGTGTTGACCGTGACCAAGCAGACGAAGGTGACTACAAAGCTTCAAACAAAGAAGAATCTAACTTTGTCTTGACTTCTACAATCAAGAAAGTTGGCCAAGTCGTTCAAGATATCTCTAACGAGCAACTTGAAGGCAAGAAGTTTGAGGGTGACCAAACAAAAACATATGGTCTTGCTGATGGTGGTATTGATATTACAACAAGCAGCCTTCCTGACAACATTAAGGAAGCTGTTGAGTCAGCAAAACAAAAAATTATCGACGGTGACATCACTGTTCCAGATGGTTTAAGTGATTAATTGTCGTTCTTTAAGCGCGGCCGAGAGGTCGCCTTTTTAACAGCTGAGGAACTTTTAATTTTCTCCTCAGTTAAGCTCATTAATGAGAGTAATGGGCTTAACTGACTTAAAGATAATTATATTGAAAGGATTAACATGGCAGAAGAAAAAGTCATTGAAATGCGTGACATTACTAAAAAATTTGGTGATTTTGTTGCCAATGACCATATTAATTTAGATGTTCGTAGGGGTGAGATTCATGCACTTTTGGGAGAAAACGGTGCAGGTAAATCAACATTGATGAACATTCTCTCAGGTTTATTACAACCAACCAGCGGGGATATTTGGGTAAGAGGTGAAAAGGTTAAACTGGATTCGCCTACTAAAGCCTCAAAAATAGGAATCGGAATGGTGCACCAACACTTTATGTTGGTTGAAGCGTTCACAGTTGCTGAAAACATCATTTTGGGGAATGAAACAATCTCAACAGGTGGTGTGCTTAATTTGAAAAAAGCTAGCGAAGAGATCAAAGCTTTGTCGGAACGATATGGTTTAGCGGTGGATCCTTCTGCTAAAATTTCAGACCTAACAGTCGGTGCACAACAACGTGTGGAAATTTTGAAAACCTTGTATCGTAACGCTGACATTATCATCTTTGATGAGCCGACAGCCGTTTTGACACCGTCTGAAATCGCAGAATTGCTAAATATCATGCGTAATTTGACTAAAGAAGGCAAATCAATCATTTTGATTACGCACAAATTGGACGAAATTCGTGCGGTTGCCGACAGGGTAACGGTTATCAGACACGGTCAATCTATTGAAACTGTTCCAGTTGCTAATTCAACCAGTGAAGAATTGGCTGAGATGATGGTTGGACGTGCCGTTTCCTTCAAAACAGAAAAACAAGCAGCTAATCCAAAAGAAGTTGTCTTGTCTGTTAAAGATTTGGTGGTTAATGAAAATCGTGGAGTGCCGGCCGTGAAGAATTTGTCATTGGATGTGCGTGCGGGTGAAATTGTCGGGCTTGCTGGTATTGATGGCAATGGTCAAAGTGAATTGGTAGAAGCCATTACTGGACTTCGCAAAGTCGAATCAGGTCACATTGTTATCAAAGGTGAAGACATGACCAACAAACGTCCACGTAAAATTACAGAACTTGGTGTTGGGCATGTGCCAGAAGACCGCCACCGTGACGGAATGGTTCTTGATATGACCATTGCTGAAAACATTGTTTTGCAAACGTACTACAAAGAGCCGTTTAGCAAAAATGGTTTCTTGAATTATAAAAACATTAATGAACATGCTCGCAAATTGATGTCAGAATTTGACGTTCGTGCGGCAAATGAATTAGTATCAGCTGGCTCACTTTCAGGTGGTAACCAACAAAAAGCCGTTATCGCTCGTGAAATTGACTTGAACCCTGATTTGTTAGTCGTTAGCCAACCAACCCGTGGTTTGGACGTCGGTGCGATTGAATACATCCGTAAACGTTTAATTGCAGAACGTGACAAAGGGAAAGCTGTCTTAGTGATTAGTTTTGAATTGGATGAAATTTTGGATGTTTCTGACCGTATTGCCGTTATTCACGATGGTAAAATTCAAGGTATGCTAGATGCTAGTCAAACAAACAAACAAGAACTTGGTATTTTGATGGCTGGGGGCCATGTGACAAAGGAGGAAGCTAATGTCTAAACAAACACAACGCTGGGCAGTTCCTTTAATAGCTGTTTTTCTAGGGATGTTACTAGGAGCAGTGCTCATGCTCATCTTTGGTTATAACCCATTTTGGGCTTATAACGACTTGCTTTACACTGCATTTGGTTCTATCAAAAATATTGGTGAAATTTTTCGTGCTATGGGGCCACTTATCTTGATTGCCCTTGGTTTCTCAGTTGCTTCTAAAGCTGGTTTCTTCAATATCGGACTTCCAGGACAAGCCTTGATTGGTTGGGTAATGGCTGGCTGGTTTGCCCTTTCTTTCCCTGATTTGCCAAAACCAATCTCAGTTCTTTGTACTATTGTGATTGGTCTTGTGGCTGGAGGATTGGCTGCAGCTGTCCCAGGTATTTTACGTGCTTATCTTGGAACAAGTGAAGTTATTGTAACTATCATGATGAACTACATTATCTTGTACTCAACACAATACCTCATTCAAGACGTCTTTTCAGATAGCATCATGCGTACGACAGAAGCTACGATCAAAGTTTCTCAAAACGCATCTTATCAAATTGAATGGTTGTCTAACTTGACGAACCACTCACGTATTAATATCGGTATTTTCATTGCCTTAATTGCTGTGGTTATCGTATGGTTTATGATGAAGAAAACCACACTTGGTTATGAAATCACTTCTGTGGGGATTAACCCACATGCTTCAGAATATGCAGGGATGTCATCAAAACGCCTTATCATCACGTCTATGGTGATTTCAGGTGCCCTTGCAGGACTTGGTGGAACAGTCGAAGGACTTGGAACTTTTGAAAATGTTTATACGCAAACAAGTTCACTTAGCATTGGTTGGGATGGTATGGCTGTATCACTATTAGCGATCAATAATGCCATTGGGATTCCGTTTGCAGCTTTCTTGTATGCAGTACTTTCCGTTGGTAAGACTGGTATGATTGGCGTTCCTTCAGAGATTGTTGATGTTATTTCAGCTTTCATTATCTTCTTTGTTGGTTCTGATTACATTATCCGTCGTTTTCTTAACTCTAAAAAAGTAGAAGGAGGAAAATAAAATGACTTTTACAACAACATTAGCCTTATTAGTTTCTTCCATGCTCATTTATTCTGCACCACTTATTTTCACAAGTATCGGTGGAACCTTCTCAGAACGTGGTGGGGTTGTCAACGTTGGTCTTGAAGGTATCATGGTTATGGGGGCTTTCTCAGGGGTTCTCTTCAATCTAAGCTGTGCAGATGTGTTTGGCAGTGCGACACCTTGGATTGCTTCTTTGGTGGGAGGAGTTGTAGGACTTCTATTTTCTCTTCTTCATGCTGTTGCGACCATTAACTTCCGTGCAGATCATATCGTGTCTGGTACGGTATTGAACTTGATTGCTCCGTCACTAGCCGTTTTCCTTTGCCGTTTCTTATTTGGTAAAGGACAAACCAATACCATTTCAGAGACCTTTGGTCGTTTCTCATTCCCTGTTTTAAAAGATATCCCATTTATCGGTCAAGTCTTTTTCAACAACACGTCATTGGTTGCTTATGTGGCTATTCTTATTTCATTTGTATCTTGGTTTATCTTGTTCAAGACTCGCTTTGGTCTTCGCCTCCGTTCTGTTGGTGAACACCCTCAAGCAGCGGATACACTTGGAATCAATGTTTACCTCATGCGTTATTTAGGGGTTATGATTTCAGGGTTCTTCGGTGGTATTGGTGGTGCGGTTTATGCTCAAACCATTTCAAATAACTTCGCCGTTACAACGATCGCAGGACCTGGATTTATCGCTCTTGCAGCCATGATTTTCGGACGTTGGAATCCAGTCGGTGCCATGCTATCAAGTCTATTCTTCGGCTTGTCACAATCATTGGCAATCATCGGAGCACAATTACCGCTCTTCTCAAACATTCCATCTGTTTACCTCAAAATCACACCATACGTCTTAACAATTGTTGTTTTAGCAGTCTTCTTTGGTCAATCCGTGGCTCCTAAAGCAGATGGTGTCAACTATATCAAATCAAAATAAGAACATAAAAAGAGGGAAATTTCCCTCTTTTTTAGTCTTCAACTAAGTTATCTGCTAACCCTACCAACTCTTCAGCGTCAGCTGCTTGTTTTTGACGAACAAAGTAATCTTTGGTTTCTGAAATAATGATTGGTGAAAGAGCCAACAAAGCGATTAGGTTTGGTAGAGCCATTAGACCATTCACGATGTCAGCAAGCACCCAAATCAAATCCAGTTTGAGGAAACCACCCAAGGCAACCATAATGACAAAGATAATACGGTAGAGTTTGATGTATTTGGTTCCAAAAAGGAATTCAAAACAACGTTCACCGTAGTAAGACCAGCCTAGGATAGTTGTAAAAGCAAACAAAACAAGGCAGAAGGTTAAAGCATGAATACCTGGTGTTCCAAAAACAGATGCAAAGGCTGATTGGGTAAGTGGTGCCCCTTCGAGTCCTGCGACTTTCCACTGTCCTGTTACCATGATAGAAAGTCCTGTTAAGGTACAAATGATAATGGTATCGATAAAAGTCCCTGTCATTGAGATAAGCCCTTGTTCCACAGGCTCTTTTGTTTTGGCAGCTGCAGCCGCGATAGGAGCAGAACCAAGCCCAGATTCATTTGAAAAGACTCCGCGTGCAATCCCTTTTTGAATAGCTTCTTTAACAACCGCACCTGTAAATCCACCAACAGCAGCCGTACCAGTGAAGGCTCCTTTGAAAATAGCATTAAAAGCAGGCACGATTTGCTCACTATGCACAAAAATAACAATCAATGTTGCCGTGATGTAAACGACGGCCATGAAAGGCACCACTTTTTCAGCAACTTTTGAAATGGATTGGATACCGCCAAAGATAACAATAGCCACGATGACGGCAATCACAATGCTGACAATCTGAGGCGATAGCGCAAAGGAATTTTCAAGTGATGATGTGATGGAATTAACCTGAGAAAACGTTCCAATTCCAAAATAAGCGACTAAGATACCTGCAATGGCAAAGAAGGTTGCCAAAGGTTTCCAGCGTTTGCCCATCCCATTGACAATGTAGTACATGGGGCCACCTGAAACTTCCCCGTTGTCATCGATTGTACGGTATTTGATAGCTAGAAGTCCCTCAGCGTACTTGGTCGCCATTCCAAAGAAAGCAGCAACCCACATCCAAAATAGTGCCCCTGGACCACCTGATTTGATAGCGGTTGCAACTCCCACGATGTTTCCTGTTCCAACAGTGGCGGCAAGTGCAGTCGCTAAGGCAGCAAAACTGGAAATATCCCCTTGCCCTTTGTCATCCGCAAAAATTAAGCGAAAGGCTTTTGGCAATCGCGTGACTTGGAGTAAGCCAAGGCGAACAGTGAAGTAAAAGCCTGTTCCCACTAGCAAGATAAGCAGTGGTGCACCCCAGACGACATTGTCAAGACTGTTAAAAAAATTGAGCATCATTCTTTTTCTCCCTATACCATATCTCCCAAACGATGCTATTACAAAAGGAGCTATCATTACGATAACTCCTGAAAAGTGATAGGAAAATACCTGCTGGTACTCAAAAAAACAAGAGCCTACAAGTATTTCTTATCTTCTGTCCTTTTGCCTGAGAGTTTGAGTTGTCTGTGACAACTTTGCCCCTTCGGCGCCTGTATCCACGTTTCTAACGTGGTGATGATTGTCATCATCAGGTCTCTCCAGAAGTCCGTCCGTCATCCAGTCCTGTCTTAGACACCTGAGAGCGTAACTCCTTCGGCGAAAGGAAAACCTTTCTTCTCCTGAATAACATCATTCGGTTTGCTATTAAACTTTCAAATATGATAACAAAAAAAGCGAACCTTGTCAATGAGATATTCTAAAATGTTTGGAAACTAACTCTCTAATAGGAGAATTTCCGTCAACATTTGGATAATTTGCTCAATTTGTGGGGCCGTAATATTGGCATAGTTCACGATGAAGGCATTGGTAGATTGGGGCGTGTGGTGTTGGTAGTAGTGGGAGATAGGCGTTAGTTGCAAGCCTTTTTGCCGACTTTTCTGGCAAATGGCATCTTCAGACAAGTGGCTGTCAATAGTCATGATAAAGTGCAGCCCTGATTCTTGTTCATGGATGCTGATGTAATCCTTTAGCGGGCTAGCCTTTAAGCAGGTAATCAATTCATCCCGTTTTTTCTGGTAAAAAAGTCGCATCCGATTTAAATGCTTATCAAAATAACCTTCTTGGATAAAAGCAGCCAGTGTGTACTGTTCCAAATTAGAAACGGTATTAGCATAAAAGCTGAGCTTTTTTTCAAAGACTTCCAGCAATTGTGGGGGCAAAATCATATAACTCATGCGAAGGGTTGAAGCTAGGCTTTTGCTGAAGGTGTTGATGTAAATCACTCGGCCTGAGCAATCAATTTCTTGCAAACTAGGGATTGGTAAGCCCTGAAAACGAAACTCACTATCGTAATCGTCTTCTATGATATAGCGGTCTCCTTGACTAGCCCAGCTCAGCAAGTCATAGCGTTTGCTAACAGATAAAATAGCACCTGTTGGAAATTGATGTGACGGAGATAAATGAACCATATCAGCCTTACTTTTTTGGAGTTGTGCCACACTAAGCCCGTCTTTTTCCATTGCAATGGGGACTTGTGTCATGTTGAATTGTCGGTAAATCTTGGTGATTTTAGGATAGGAAGGCTCCTCCACCGCCACAGTCTTATCTAGACCCAGCAGCTGAATCAGTAGGGTGTAGAGGTATTCCGTTCCCGCCCCGATGACAATCTGCCTAGGGTCCACCACCATGCCACGGTAATCATTTAAATGTTGGGCAATAGCTTGTCTGAGTTCCCAAAGCCCTTGGCTGGGTGAGGCTTGCATCAATTCAGTTTGGTGGTTATTAAGCACCTGACGGAGCAATTTGGACCAAGTGGCAAAGGGAAAGGTTTCAGGATTGGTCTGATTATTGCTAAGGTTAAGGCTGGGCGAGGTATCATCTGACCTGGTTTTTGGAAGAGAAACTAACCTTGCTGTTTTTCTCACCATCGGACGTTGAGACTTGATATCTGCTACAAAAAAGCCTTTTTTAGCTTGGCTGTAAATGTAACCTTCTGCCTTTAATTGCTGGTAACTGGTTTCCACCGTTACAATGGAAACGCCTAGATGCTTGGCTAGGCTTCTTTTTGAGGGCAATTTGTCCTGCGACCTTAGGATGCCCTTGGTAATGTCTGTTTTTATCGCTCGATACAGTTGTTCGTAAAGTGGGATTTTGGCCTGTGCGTCCAAAGTGTAAGTTAGCATAATTCTCCAATCTGACCTTTTTAAAAATCTTTAAAATGGCACTTGATACCATGTCAGATTTTATTATAATGAAAAGCAATCAAAAAGTAAATGAGGTATTTTTATGACAAACCAACGCTATCAACTCAATAAACAATTGGCTCAGATGCTAAAAGGGGGCGTGATTATGGACGTCACGACACCTGAACAAGCGAAAATCGCTGAGGCTGCTGGAGCTTGTGCGGTTATGGCACTAGAGCGTATTCCTGCGGATATCCGAGCAGCTGGCGGTGTTTCTCGCATGAGTGACCCTAAAATGATTCAAGAAATTCAAGCAGCGGTTTCTATTCCTGTTATGGCCAAGGTGCGTATTGGGCATTTTGTTGAGGCTCAGATTTTAGAAGCGATTGAGATTGATTATATCGATGAGAGCGAGGTTTTGTCGCCAGCAGATGACCGCTATCACATTGATAAAACTCAATTTGAGGTGCCTTTTGTGTGTGGGGCTAAAAACCTTGGGGAAGCATTACGCCGTGTGGCTGAGGGGGCTAGCATGATTCGTTCAAAAGGAGAACCTGGGACAGGAGATGTGGTGCAGGCTGTTCGCCATTTACGTCAGTTAAATCAAGAAATGGCACGCCTCCAGTCGCTTCGTGATGATGAACTTTACCTTGCTGCTAAAGAACTGCAAGTGCCTTATCACTTGGTCAAAGATGTGCATGAAACAGGCAAATTGCCAGTTGTTCTCTTTGCGGCAGGTGGGGTAGCAACACCAGCAGATGCAGCCTTGATGATGCATTTGGGAGCAGAAGGGGTCTTTGTTGGTTCTGGTATTTTCAAATCAGGTGACCCTGAAAAACGTGCGCGTGCGATTGTGCAAGCCGTGACCAATTACCAAGACAAACAATTGTTGGCAAAATTATCAGAAAATTTAGGCGAAGCCATGGTGGGAATTAACGAAGACGAGATTCAACTGCTCATGGCAGAACGTGGCATCTAGGAGGTTTTTATGGTAGTGATTGGGATTTTAGCCTTACAGGGAGATTTTGCTGAACACCGCCAAAAAATTGTCGCTTTGGGAGCCAAAACCATTGACATTAGACAGGCTAAAGATTTGCAAGCTCCCTTGGATGGCATGATTTTACCTGGTGGGGAATCAACGGTTCAAGGCAAATTATTGCGTGATTTAGGGATGCTAGAACCTTTAAAAAGTAAAATTGATGCTGGTTTGCCTGTGCTTGCCACGTGTGCAGGCTTGATTTTACTGTCTCAGCAGATTGAAGACCAAGAGAGTACACATTTGGCGACTTTACCTGTCACGGTAAAACGCAATGCTTACGGCAGGCAATTGGGGAGCTTTAATACGCCGCTTTCATTCGGAGATTTGGGTGAGGTCCCCGCAACCTTTATTCGAGCGCCTTATATTAACCAAGTTGACGAGGGTGTTGAGGTTTTAGCTGAAAAAGATGGTAAGATTGTGGCTGCACGCTTTCACAATCAGCTGGGCTTGGCCTTTCATCCTGAGGTGGATGAGAACGACAGCATTCATTCTTATTTCTTGAGCATCTGTCAGACAAAGTAACGACAAGGGACCCCATTTTTTCTAAAAAATGGTACAATAGATAAGCATTATCTTGATGACTATTTATCTAGGAGGAATAACACACGGACTTAGCTAGTGAGGTAAGCCGTGGTATTAGACAATGAATCCATTATTAGAAGGAATGAATGACCAACAAAGACTTGCGGTTGAAACGACAGAAGGTCCTGTGCTAATCATGGCAGGGGCTGGCTCTGGTAAAACGCGTGTCTTGACCCACCGAATTGCTTATTTGATTGATGAAAAATTTGTCAATCCTTGGAATATCTTGGCAATTACCTTTACCAATAAAGCTGCGCGTGAAATGCGTGAACGTGCTATGAAACTAAACCCTGCGACCAAGGATACCTTGATTGCGACCTTCCATAGCATGTGTGTGCGCATTTTGCGTCGTGATGCTGACCATATTGGTTACAATCGTAATTTCACTATCGTTGACCCTGGGGAACAACGCACCCTGATGAAACGTATTCTCAAAAATCTAAATTTGGACCCTAAGAAATGGAATGAGAGAGCCATTTTAGGGACCATTTCAAATGCCAAAAACGATTTGCTAGACGAAGTGGCTTACGAAAAACAAGCCAACGATATGTATTCGCAAATTGTTGCCAAATGTTACAAGGCTTACCAAGAGGAATTGCGTCAGAGCGAAGCTATGGACTTTGATGACCTTATCATGCTAACCTTGCGTTTGTTTGACAAAAATCCTGATGTCTTGGCTTATTACCAGCAACGTTACCAGTACATTCATGTGGATGAGTATCAAGATACCAACCACGCGCAATACCAGTTGGTAAAATTGTTGGCGTCACGTTTCCAAAACATCTGTGTTGTGGGGGATGCCGACCAATCCATTTATGGCTGGCGTGGGGCGGATATGCAAAATATCCTTGATTTTGAAAAAGATTATAAAGAAGCCAAGACCATTTTGCTGGAGCAAAACTACCGTTCAACCAAAAATATCTTGCAGGCAGCCAACAGCGTGATTAAAAACAACCGCAACCGCCGTCCAAAAACCTTGCGGACGGATAATGAAACTGGGGAATCTATTGTTTATTACCGTGCGCGTGATGAGCGTGAGGAAGCTGTTTTTGTTGCCTCAACGATTGACAATATTGTGCGTGAAACAGGGCGAAACTTCAAAGATTTTGCGGTTCTCTACCGTACCAATGCCCAATCTCGTACCATTGAAGAAGCCTTGCTGAAATCGAACATTCCTTACACCATGGTTGGTGGAACCAAATTCTACAGTCGTAAGGAAATCCGTGACGTGATTTCTTACCTCAATGTCATTGCCAATGCAGCAGACAACATCAGCTACGAGCGTATTGTTAACGAGCCAAAACGTGGTGTGGGGCCTGGAACTTTGGATAAAATCCGTGATTTTGCCAGCCAGCAACAAATGAGTTTGTTAGAAGCGTCGGCTAACATCATGTTATCAGGTGTCAAAGGAAAAGCTGCACAAGCTGTTTGGGATTTGGCGCAATTACTCATGACCTTGCGTGATGGGCTTGATGGCATGACGGTTACCAAATTGGTGGAAGCAGTCCTTGACAAGACAGGCTACTTAGAAGCTCTTCGTTTGCAAAATACACTGGAAAGCCAAGCACGTATTGAAAATATCGAAGAATTCTTGACGGTTACCAAAAACTTTGATGACAATCAAGAAGATGCCCCAGAAGGGGAAACGGGTCTTGAAAAACTCAGCCGTTTCTTGAATGATTTGGCTTTGATTGCTGATACTGACGATGGCGAAGCAGAGAGTGCCGAAGTGACCTTGATGACCTTGCATGCCGCCAAGGGATTGGAATTTCCAATTGTCTTTTTGATTGGTATGGAAGAAGGGGTTTTTCCATTGTCACGCGCAACTGAGGACCAAGACGAGTTGGAAGAAGAGCGCCGCCTAGCTTATGTTGGGATTACCCGCGCTGAAAAGCTCCTCTTTTTGACCAATGCTAACACGCGAACTTTGTTTGGTAAGACCAATTACAACCGTCCGTCACGCTTCATCCGTGAAATTGACGAAGAATTGTTGCAATACCAAGGATTAGCACGCCCAGCCAATTCATCCTATGGAGTGCGTTATAGTGGTGGTGATGACACCATGTCATTTGGGCAGGGCATGAGCTTGCAACAAGCGATTCAATCTCGCAAAGCCAAGGTACAACCACAATCAAGCCGCGGTGCGCAGCCATTTGCAAAAGCTGGCAAGGCAGTGCCGTTTGGGCAAAGTGCTTCGGCTAGCAAAGAGGCTATTGATTGGCAAATCGGCGACATTGCCCACCATAAAAAATGGGGTGATGGCACGGTATTGTCAGTGACAGGTTCAGGTCAAACCCAAGAGTTAAAAATCAATTTCCCAGAAGTTGGGCTTAAAAAACTCTTGGCAAGTGTGGCACCAATTGAGAAAAAATAAGAAGGTCAGGTTTTAGCCTGCTTTCTTTTTTTCTGAAATCAAGTGAAAAATCCTTCTAATATGACCCAAATCGTCTGAAAATTTTGGTATAATAGAATAAATTTTAATTTAGGAGAGTACATGTCTTATATTTTGGAAATTCTGCCAAGCTTATTGGACGGTGCAAAGGTAACTATTGAGATTTTTTTCATTGTGATTATCTTATCAATTCCTCTTGGTGCCGTCTTAGCGTTTTTGATGCAGATTAAGTTTAAACCGTTAGAATGGCTGTTAACCCTATACGTTTGGGTTATGCGTGGTACCCCTTTGCTGCTGCAATTGATTTTCTTGTATTATGTCTTGCCAAACATCGGCATTGTTATGGACCGTTTACCAGCAGCCATTGTGGCCTTTACGTTGAATTACGCGGCCTATTTTGCTGAGATTTTCCGTGGTGGGATTGCTGCCATTCCTAAAGGGCAATACGAAGCGGCTAAGGTCTTAAAATTAAGCCCGTTTCAGACTATTTTTTATGTCATTTTGCCACAAGTGTTCAAAATCGTTCTCCCAAGCGTCTTTAACGAAACCATTAACTTGGTCAAAGACTCTTCTTTGGTCTATGTCTTGGGGGTAGGCGACTTGTTGCTTGCTAGTAAAACAGCAGCCAACCGTGATGCCTCACTGGCACCGATGTTTATCGCAGGGGCACTTTATTTGCTGATGATTGGTGTAGTGACGATCATCTCACGACAAACAGAAAAGAAATTTGATTATTACAAATAAGAAGGTGACCAATGTTAGAATTACGCAATATTTCCAAACAGTTTGGTCAAAAAAAGATTTTTGATCATTTCAACCTAACCATTGAAGATGGCAAGATTTTATCCCTTGTTGGACCATCTGGTGGGGGAAAGACGACCTTGCTTCGTATGTTAGCAGGACTTGAAAAAATTGATTCTGGTAGCATCATCTATAATGGCAAAACCTTTCCCATTGACCACTTGGAAAACCTCAACTTGCTGGGCTTTGTTTTCCAAGATTTTCAATTATTTCCCCATTTATCAGTTTTAGATAATTTGATTTTATCTCCTACCAAAACCATGGGAATGAGTAAAGAAGCAGCAACTGAAAAAGCCATGGGCTTGTTGCGTCGTTTGGGCTTGGGCGAACACGTTAACGCCTATCCTTATTCCCTATCTGGAGGGCAAAAGCAGCGTGTGGCTTTGGCACGGGCCATGATGATTGACCCTGAAATCATTGGCTATGACGAACCAACTTCGGCACTAGACCCTGAGCTGCGTCAAGAAGTGGAAAGACTACTCTTGCAAAATCGTGAAGCAGGCATGACGCAGATTGTCGTAACCCATGATTTGGCCTTTGCCGAAACCATTTCCGACCATATTTTAAAAATCAATCCCAAGTAGAGGTGGTGGGTAAATGACATTTAAAAAATGGACAATAGTCACAACGCTCCTTCTTTTGCTGATGGCTTTGAGTGGGTGTGATTTATCAGCTAAAAAGAAAGCAGCCAGCACTGACCAGTGGGATAGTTATGTGAAAAAAGGTGAAATCACGATTGGTTTTGACAATACCTTCGTTCCCATGGGATTTGAGGACCGAGATGGCACCTACACAGGATTTGACGTTGATTTAGCCAATGCAGTCTTTAAAGAATACGGCATCAAGGTTAATTGGCAGCCCATTGATTGGGATATGAAAGAAACCGAGTTAAACAATGGCACTATTGATTTGATTTGGAATGGCTATTCGATGACTAAGGAGCGGGAAGAAAAAGTCCGCTTCACCAATCCCTACATGATTAACAAACAAGTGTTGGTGACGAAAAAATCATCTGGCATTACGGATTTTGCGGACATGAAGGGCAAGACTTTAGGCGTACAGTCAGGTTCGTCAGGTTATGATGCCTTTTTAGCTTCGCCAAAAGTCTTAAAAGATATCGTAGCTGGCAAGGATGCCACACAGTATGAAACGCTGACGCAAGCCCTCATTGATTTGAAAAACAACCGTATTGATGGCTTGTTGATTGATGAAGTGTATGCCAATTATTACTTGAAACAAGAAGGCGAGCTGGACCGCTACAACATCATTCCGAGTGCATTTACAGGCGAAGATTTTGCAGTTGGAGCGAGAAAAGCTGACAAAACGCTAGTTGAAAAAATTAACCAAGGTTTCAAAACACTTTATCAAAAAGGAATTTTCCAAAAGATTTCCCAAAAATGGTTTGGCGAAGACGTCGCAACGCAATCGGTTAAGGAATAGGAGTGCCCGTCTATTCTGACCTAGTTAGGAGTCCTGTATGACTTTCACGTTATGTCTTAGTGCTTTACTCAAATTTCTGTTAGGTGTTGTTCTGGTTGCTGCTCTTTTGTTTATTCCTGCGGGGACGCTAAATTATCCAAACGCTATTTTGCTCATGGTTATCTTGTTTGTTCCTATGTTTCTAGCAGGACTAGTCTTGATGGTTAAAAATCCTGACTTGTTGCGCAGGCGCTTGAAGGTAAAAGAAGAACAAGGGGAGCAAAGAAAAATTATTGCGGCTACGGGTTTTATGTTTGTAGTGGGCTTTATCTTAGCAGGATTGGATTTTCGATTAGATTGGCTGCCACTACCACAAATTATTTCCAAAGTTTCTGCTCTTCTTTTTCTTCTAGCTTATGCGCTTTATGCAGAAGTTTTACGAGAAAATACCTACTTATCTCGTACCGTTATGGTAGAAGAAGAACAGAAAGTCATTAATACAGGCTTGTACGGTCTTGTTAGACATCCGATGTACAGTGCAACAATTATTCTGTTTCTGACGATGCCTTTAGTACTGGGCTCTTTAATTGCTTTTTTAGTTTTTTTACCATATCCAATCATGATTATCAAAAGGCTAAAAAATGAAGAGCAGGTGTTGTCAAAGGAACTAACAGGCTATACAGAATATCAAAAGAAAGTACGTTATCGCTTAATTCCTTATATTTGGTAACAAATAACCCCATCTCTACTCAGAGATGGGGTTTCGTATTTTTTTATTTTTTTGGAGTGATTTGGTGGAAGACGAGGTACCAATTTTCTTGGCGGCGCCAAATGCTGGTGTGAGCCTCTCCTCCAAGCGTATAAGTAATCAATTTGGTTTTTTGGCTAATAGATGTCATCTCAAAATCTTCAAATTGACTGACATAATGTCTTTGACGCGCAATCATTTCTTCTTTAGAATAAGTCTGACCGTCGTCTGAAATCAAGCGGAAGTTATCTGCCAATAATTCTTCGTAATCAGGGATTTTTGAGAGAATGATTTTTTCATTTTTTTGGAGTCTGTGGTAAACATTTTCCCAAATTTCATCTTCTGGGATAGCGGCAGGTTCTACGTGAACATCGGTATCGTAAATCGAAAATTCTTGATTAAGCAAGCGTTCGATTTGTTCCGTGATTTCATGGCTTTCATAAACAGACAAATCAGGGTTCATTTCAACCACGATATCGAGGTAGATATTGCTTCCGTATGAACGTCCGCGCAATGATTTAACCGCAGTGACTTTTGGTAATTTTAAAATGGCTTCTTTGTATTTTTTGAGTTCCTTGTCATCAAAACCATCTGATAAGCTAAAGGCACTTTCCATGAAAATATCATAAGCCGTTTTCAAGATGAAATAAGTAATAACAATGGCAGCCAATCTATCGATGATGACTAAGTGGAAAGAAGCGGCGATAATGGCAACAGACGTTCCGATAGAAGCAACGGCGTCAGAAAGATTATCCTTGGCAGCGGCAACGAGGGCGCTTGATTTGACCTTTTTAGACAATCGACGGTTGTAGAGGTAAACAGCGTACATGATAATCGCAGAAACCACTCCGACAATGGCACCTTCAGGATCAATAGTAGTAGTTGTTCCTGAAATGATTTTGTGAATGGTTTGCGATAGCACTTGGAAACCAACGATAAACATGATAAATGATGTGATCAAGCTGGCTAAATCTTCAATTTTCCAATGCCCAAAACGGTGGTCCTCGTCAGCAGGTTTGCTGGCTAAATGCAGACCAATCAACAAGGTCACATTGCTTAAAATATCCGAAACGTTGTTAAAACCGTCGGCAATCAATGAAGATGAGTTAATGCTATAACCCACAATCAATTTGGCAATCGAGATGAGCAGGTAAGCCACTATACTAACAATCGGGCCACGCTTAGCCAGTTGAAGATTAGAAGTTGGTGTAGATGACATAAAGAATAGCTCCTTTAACAATCGGAAAAAAACGAGAGAGGTACATTATTGGTGTTTGTTAAAATAGCGTCTGGTTTCGCTGATAATAACAGGTGAGAGGGCAAGTAGGGCAATTAAGTTTGGCACAGCCATCAGACCATTAACGATATCGGCAATGACCCAAATGGTTTCCAAACTAATGTATCCGCCTAAAGCAACCATGGCAATAAAGAAAACGCGGTAAACAGGAATGGCTTTCACGCCAAATAGAAACTCAAAGCAGCGTTCGCCATAGTAGCTCCAGCCCAAAATAGTTGTGAAAGCAAAGAGAATCAAACTAAAGGTTAAGGCATAAACCCCAAAATTACCAAAGACAGATGAAAAGGCAGATTGGGTCAACATGGCACCATTTAGGTCACTAGACCAGCCGCCAGTTACGATGATGGCAAGCCCTGTCAAACTACAAATGATAATGGTATCAATGAAAGTTCCTGTCATAGACACAAGTCCTTGCTCAACAGGTTCATTGGTCTTGGCAGCCGCCGCAGCAATCGGAGCAGAACCCAAACCAGATTCGTTAGAGAAAATGCCTCGAGCTATCCCTGCTTGAATAGCTGTTACCATTGTTGCCCCTGCAAAACCACCCGTTGCAGCCTTTCCAGTGAAAGCAGATTGGAAAATCAGTCCCAAACTTGGCAAAATATTGTCTGCATGAGAAAGCAAAATAGTCACAGTAGCGATGATGTAGATGATAGCCATAAAAGGCACAACACTTTCAGCGACTTTTGAGATGGATTTGATTCCCCCAAAAATAATGATGCTGACCAAAATAGCCAAGATAATACTAATCACTTGTGGCGACCAGCCGACGGTATTTTTGAGAGAGTCGGTAATCGAGTTCACCTGAGTGAAAGTTCCTGAGCCAAAGAGAGCAACCATGACACCAAAAATAGAAAAAGCGATAGCTAGAGGTTTCCACTGTTGCCCCATCCCATTAACGATGTAGTACATAGGCCCTCCAGCGATAAAGCCATCAGCGTCTTTGGTACGGTATTTGATAGCCAAAACCCCTTCAGCATACTTGGTTGCCATACCAAAGAAGGCAGCCATCCACATCCAAAAGAGGGCTCCAGGTCCTCCAAGTTTTATAGCAGTCGCAACGCCAACCACATTTCCTGTTCCGACAGTCGCCGCCAGTGCCGTTGCCAAGGCCGCAAAGCTTGAGATATCCCCTTGACCGTCAGAATCCGAAGCAAAAATCAGTTTGATTGCTTTGGGCAGCCGGAAAACTTGCAGCAGTCTTAGGCGAACAGAAAGGTAAAATCCCGTTCCAACCAGCAAGACAAGAAGAGGCGGTCCCCAGACAAAACTATCTAAGGAAGATAGAAAATGGTACATAAATCAAACTCCTAAATATCAAGTCCGACCGTGTTATTGCAACCGTTTCTTATGAAAAAGCCTAGCCAAACACGGCAGGAACAATTGAAATAATGTTGGTATTTTCAGAAAAATGAATAATTTCAACCCATCTATTGTACAGGTCTTGCAAGCTTTTGTCAAATCACAGTTAGAGAAAGCAAGTTCTCTCAATAGCTGTATGCTTTATCATAGCAAACTTTTATCGACTTTTTAAAAATTGTAAAAATATCCAACTGACTACATATAAATGTTTTTAGCGAGTTTATTGGCATTTGAAGAAAGTTTTTTATAAATCTGATGAAAAACGTTATAATACACTTAAGGATGATACATTCAAATGGACATAATGGGAGCTTCGCCTGAAGAGGTTATAACTTTTTATAGAGTCATTAGGCCTTGAATTACTAGACTCGAAAGGTTGTAGAGCTCTATGAAAAACTCAAATCTAAGTTACGTTTTACTTACAAAGGATAAAATATTTAGAATATTCTAGGTGTTTTTTTGTGTGCATAAGAGGAACTAGATACCATAAAACGCACAATGGCGCATTTGGTATTAATTTGTTATAATGGGAACGTTGAACGAGGAGTTATTATGAAATTCGAGAAAAAACAAGTCTATTATGTTGTCTTTGCTTTCATTATTTGTTACGCCATACAGGCTTATTGGCATAGCGGAGCGGCTTTGGTTGATACTATTTATCAAGCCAGCATTCCCTTTATGATTGGTGCGGGAATTGCTTATATTGTCAATATTGTCATGAGTGCTTACGAGAGCCTCTATGACCGCTTTTTGACACATCCTATCTTGCAAAAAATCAAGCGGTCAATAACGATGATTTTAGCCTATCTCACCTTTATTTTTGTGATTTTTTGGTTATTTTCAATTGTCTTGCCAGACTTAATCGTCAGTATCAATTCGCTTTTGCGGATTGATACCAGCGGATTTTCTCATTTTATCAAGGAAATCAGTGACAATAGTGTCATCAAAGAATCTTTGAATTATTTTGGCAGTTTGTCTGATATTACCACCACCCTTTCAGATTACAGTCGCCAATTCCTAAATCAAGTCTTGTCTGTTTTAACAGGCGTGTTGACATCTGTTAGTACCATTGCTTCAACAGTCTTGAACATTTTTGTTAGCCTTGTTTTTTCAATCTATATCTTGGCTAGTAAAGAAGAATTGGGACGTCAATTTAATGTTTTGATAGATACTTATATCAGCAAATACGCTGACGGTATTCGCTATGTTTTTGGTATTTTACACTTGCGTTTTCACGGTTTCTTCGTGGGTCAAACCATTGAAGCGGTGATTTTAGGAACGTTGACCACTTTGGGAATGTTCCTGCTTGATTTCCCATACGCAGCAACAATCGGTATCCTTGTTGCCTTCTTCTCATTGATTCCGATTGTTGGGGCTTACATTGGGGCAACCATTGGTTTTATCCTCATTGCCACTCATTCCGTTTCACAAGCTTTCTTCTTCTTGATTTACTTGGTTATTTTGCAACAATTCGAAGGAAATGTGATTTATCCGCGTGTCGTTGGAGGGTCAATTGGACTTCCTGGTATGTGGGTCTTGATGGCCATCACTATCGGTGGCGCACTTTGGGGTGTCTTGGGAATGATTGTCGCTGTGCCAATTGCTGCTAGTCTTTATCAAATGATTAAAGACAACGTTGCCAAACGTCAACAAGCCCAGTCAAACAACTTAGAATAACTATGACGATGAAAAAAATGAATTTACTCTTTGCCATCGATGATGGCTATGTGCAACAATTTATGGTGACCTTGTATTCCATTCACCAAAACAGTTCCAATCAGCAATTTTCTGTTTATGTACTGCAAAAAACGGAGCTAGCACAAAACGAAGCGATTGAGACATTTTGCCATAAGCTAGGTCTTGATTATCACCCTGTTGTGATTGGCGAGAAATCCTTTGAAGATGCACCGACAACAAATCGTTATCCTGAAACCATTTATTATCGTTTATTGGCACATGAATACTTGCCACCAGATTTGGATAAAATCTTATATGTTGACGCAGACATTTTGTGTTTAAATGACATGGTTGCCCTCTACGAGATGGATTTGGAGGATAAATTGTACGCAGCGGCCAGCCATACGTCAGACGGTAATATTTCAAATTTGGTCAATAAGCTACGCTTGCGAAATTTTGAAGCCGAAAGTTACTTCAATTCTGGCGTGCTTTTGATGAATTTGGAAGCCATTAGGCAATCGGTTTTTCGAAAAGACATTTTGGATTACATTGAGAAAAACAGTCACCTGCTCTTTTTGCCAGACCAAGATATTCTAAATGCTTTATATGGTCATCGCACGGTGCTCATTCCAGACCAAATCTACAATTACGATGCACGCTACAACGTGCTTTATTACGGCAGAAGTTCAGGTGAGTGGAACTTGAACTGGGTCATTGAAAATACCGTTTTCTTGCATTTTTGTGGACGTGACAAGCCTTGGAAAAAAGATTATAGAGGTCGTTATAGTGCCCTTTACAAACATTATTGGCACCGTACCTTGCGTTTAAAAGACAGCAAAGATTAAAACACAAGTTCCTTCGCTTACGAATAATTAAGTGGAGGGACTTTTTTATGTATAGAATCGATGCCGCATCCGCTTCTCAGTTGCCTCGAGAAAGACTGCAACATTTAGGAGCCGAACAATTAAGCAACCAAGAATTATTGGCCATTTTATTGCGAACGGGCAGCAAGCAACTCCCTGTTTCAGCCCTTTCGCAGCAAATATTAAAACAAATCAATCGCCTGTCTGATTTGGAACACCTTTCTTTGCAGGAATTGCAACAAATTGACGGCATAGGAGTAGTCAAATCCATTGAAATCAAGGCCATGATTGAATTATCCAAACGGATTTTCAAAGACGTTTGCCTAGACAACGAGCGCATTTTAAGTAGTGAAAAATTGGCGCAAAAAATGATGCTGGAATTGGGAGCACAAAAGCAGGAGCATCTTGTTGCCATTTACCTAGACACACAAAATCACATCATCGAGCAACGCACGATTTTCATTGGAACGGTTAGACGGTCAGTAGCAGAACCGCGTGAAATTCTCTATTATGCTTGTAAAAACATGGCGACATCTGTGATTATCGTACATAATCACCCGTCTGGCCTACCCCATCCAAGTGAAAACGACGTGCGATTTACCGAAAAAATCAAAACGGCTTGTGAGATGATTGGCATTTGCTGCTTGGACCACATTATTGTTGGCAAATACCGTTATTATAGTTTTCGAGAAGAGGAGCATATTTTAGTTTAAATAAAAAATACCTTAGAACATCCTGTTTCTAGGGTATTTTTAGACTGATTATTTTGATTGATTCATGAAATACAATAGCGTTTGCAATTCACTGGTTAAATCAACGTATTGTACAATGGTGTCTTTAGGGACACTGAGGTGTACAGGTGAAAAGCTCAAGATACCACGAATACCAGCACTGACGAGGTAGTCAGCCACCTCTTGAGCCTTGGTACTTGGCACGGTCAAAATCGCCGTTTCAATACCAGATTCTTTGACGTGTTCTTTTAGGGTTGAAATACCATAAATAGGAATGCCGTCTGACGTTGTTTGCCCAACCAATTCATTGTCATCGGTATCAAAAGCCATCACAATTTGCATTTTGTTACGATCGTGGAAACGATAGTGTAGTAAAGCCCGTCCAATATTACCGCAGCCTACCAATAGAACTGCCGTGGTCGAGTGGTCGTTTAAAATATCTGCAAAAAAATTCATCAATTTTTTGACGTCATAACCAAAACCACGCCGACCTAACTCACCAAAGTAAGAAAAATCTCTACGGACTGTTGCAGAATCAATTCCCATGGCATCTGCAATTTGTTTTGAGCTCGCTTTTTCAATATTATCTGTATTAAATCGCTTGAAAATACGATAATAAAAGGATAGCCGTTTAGCTGTCGCTTTAGGAATAGATTTATCAGTCGTCACAATACCATCTCCTCATATTTGTTACTTCTATTGTAACAAAAAGCTTGTGAAAAGAAAAACAAATTTCATAAATTCCGATAAAAAAAGCTTGATTTCTAAGCAAAACTAGAAATCAAGCTGATGATCATTAAACGGATGTTTTGGTGAAAATATCACGTTCAACAAGGCTATCCATCAAGAAGTAAAATTTCTCTTGTAAAATGGTGTTATCTTCTGATTTGAAAATGTTGACGAGGCGTAGACCAGATTTGTCCGTAATGTTCATTTTAAAGCCTGTTAGCTCTTTGTTAATAGTGATTTTTAGGGCAAAACCTTCGCCAGAATTAGGGACTTTTTCCAATAAACGTGTCAATTCATAATGTCCTACACGATTTTGAGTAAAAGTCGTGTCGCGAAGGGTATATTTTTTAACGTCATCGCTAAGAGTATAGCTATATAGGCAGTCTGTTAATGTAATTGTTTTTTCAAATGCCATCTTATTTTCCTATTATTTCTACTAATTTTTGGGCGAACTCTTGCACTTCTGATAGTGTGTTGAGTTCAGAGAAACTGATGCGAATAGACTCGTTTAAACGTAGTGAGTCTTGGCCATACATACTGGCTAACACATGACTTGGCTCAACCGTACCAGCCGTGCAGGCAGAACCTGTTGAAACGGCAAATCCAGCCAAATCTAACTGGGTTAATAATGTGGCATTATTGTGATGAGGAAAACCGATATTAAGCACATGAGGCATCGTGTTGGCTGTTTCATTGAGGTAATAGTCCAAGCCAGAAATAGCCTCCAAAAAGGCATCACGCAAGATTTGAACGTGGTCATAATTGGCTTTTTTATTTGCTACACTATCGGCCAAGGCTTGTGCCATCCCAGCAATACCAACCATGTTTTCAGTACTTGCTCGGCGTTTTTCTTCTTGCTCCCCACCATGAAGTAGGTTATCAAAGTGTTGCGGCGTCGAATATAAAATACCAACGCCCTTTGGACCGTGGAATTTATGGGCAGAAGCAGACAAAAAGTCGGCTTTTAACTCCTCAGGAAAAACGTCCAGTTTTCCCACGGCCTGAACAGCATCCACGTGAAAAACAGCTTGATGCGATTCAAGGAGTTCTCCGATTTCCTTGACGGGTAGGAGGTCGCCTGTTTCGTTATTAGCCAACATGGTGCTAACTAAAATGGTATCATTACGCAAAGCGTCAGCCACTTGTTGGGCAGAAATCGTCCCGTTTTGAGGTTGCAAATAAGTTACTTCAAAACCAAAACTTTCTTCCAAATAAGTCATTGTGTGTAAGACAGAGTGATGCTCGATAGCCGTTGTAATCAGGTGTTTTCCCTTATTTTGATTGGCCAAAGCATAGCCTTTAATAGCAGTATTGTTGCTTTCAGTTGCTCCTGAGGTGAAGATAATGCGGCGTGGGGTTGTCTTGAGGGCAGACGCAATCATTTGCCGATAAGTACGCAGGCGGTAGTTGGCACGGCGTCCAATCCTGTGAATGCTAGAAGGGTTACCAAAATCGGTGGTCATGATATCCTTCATCGCCTCAATGACAGACGGAGTTAGTGGAGTAGTAGCAGCATTATCAAAATAAATCATATCTCAATCCTTTTTAGCGTCGTATGAAAAGAGTGGGCTAAGTGGTGCTTTTTCGTGGATACGAATAATAGCATCCGCAATCAATTCACTGGCAGAAAGGTATTTCAAGTTTTTAGGAAGAAGTTCCTTAGTGTCAACAGAATCGGTTACAACAATTTCTTTGATAGGAGCAGTATTTAGCGTATCAGCGGCACCGCCAGCAAACAATCCGTGACTGGCTACCGCATAAATCTCAGTTGCACCTTCGCGTTCAAGGATTTTAGCTGCTTCAGCAAACGTACGACCTGTATTTAAAATGTCATCGATAAGGATGGCTTTTTTATTTGCAACTTCACCGATAATGTAACCTTCTTCGCGGTGTGAGTCGTCTTGAGCGTAGTCGATGATAGCGATAGGTGAATCAAGGTATTCGGCAAGGCTACGAGCACGTTTGATTCCTGAGTTTTTAGGACTGACAACAACAACATCTTCCCCTTTTAAATCAAGGTTGTAGTAGTATTCTGCAAACAAAGGTACAGTGTACAAGTTATCTACTGGAACGTCAAAAAAACCTTGAACTTGGACAGCGTGAAGGTCTAGTGTAAGAAGACGGTCAACACCAGCTTTAACAAGCATATTAGCCACTAGTTTAGCAGTAATTGGTTCACGTGATGCGGCAATGCGGTCTTGACGAGAGTAACCAAAGTAAGGAATCACCACGTTTACGGTGTTGGCACTGGCACGTTTACAAGCATCAATCATGATGAGCAACTCCCAAAGGTTGTCATTCACTGGGTAGCTCGTTGATTGGATAATGTAGATATCATCACCACGAACAGTTTCTTCGATGTTAATCATGATTTCGCCGTCTGAGAATTTGCGTGTTGACACTTTTCCTAGCGGCACCTTAACGGCATCCGCAATTTTTTTGGCAATTTCCACATTAGAAGAAAGAGAAAAAAGCTTAAATTGTTTGTCGGCGTAAAGTTCTGCCATGATATAAATATACTCCTTTAAACATTAATAGTTCTATTTTATCAAAAAAGATGGAATTATTCAGCATTTTATAACGAAAAATGGGCTGAAATTATTTTAGTGTGGCACTGAAACGAGCCACCTTGCTTTTAGCGTATTTAAAATGAATGTGGTTTTGGGCTAGGAAACGGTCAAAATCGGCCTTACCTTTATCGGCATCTTCCACCTCTAACTCCAACTCATAATCTTGTTTGCCAGCGTATTGATTGCTATCTAGCGCCATTAAACCGATAGACGTTTTCATTTCGCGGCGAGTGGTTGTCAAATGCCCAAAACACTTCAATGCAGCTGGATCAACTCCATTTTCTCGAATGTGATCAAAAAATGCAATCTTTGGAAAATGATTGGTTTGAATAATGTTTTTTGCTTCTTCTAAAGTCAAATCGTGATTGTGTTCCAAATTGCCAACTTTTTTGGGCACTTTAAGAGTGAGTTCGGCGCGGTCGTCAAATGTGCGAATGCGCAAGGACATCCGATTGGCTTTCATATCAAATGCCGCTGTATCAAAGTAGTAGTTGGTTTGAGTAACAGGAGCGACTTGTGCAAATTGTGGGCTCAAACGGTTAAAATCATCCTTGTTTAATAAGGTTTTGTATTCTATTTCAAGATGTGTCATAAGCCAGTTTTCCTTTGTGATAAAAATAGTGAATATGATATAATTAGAATGTTATACTAATTCTATAAAAAAGTTATTTATTTGACAAGAATGGACTTGTCATGATAAAGGGGGATGATGATTTTTGGATTGGGAAAAGTTTTTGGATCCGTATATCCAAACCGTAGGAGAGTTAAAAATCAAACTGCGAGGGATTCGAAAGCAATTTCGAAAGCAAAACAGACACTCTCCGATTGAGTTTGTCACAGGACGTGTGAAATCGGTTGAGAGTATTCAAGAAAAAATGGCACTCCGAGGCATTAAGCTTGAAAATATCGCTCAAGATTTGCAAGATATTGCTGGGGTACGTATTATGGTTCAATTTGTCGATGACGTGGAGGAAGTCTTGACGCTATTGCGTAGCAGACATGATATGACCATTATCCAAGAACGCGACTACATCAACAATATGAAATCAAGTGGTTACCGTTCATACCATGTGATTATTGAGTATTCTGTTGATACTATAGATGGTCAAAAAACAGTCCTAGCCGAAATTCAAATTCGGACTTTGGCCATGAATTTTTGGGCAACGATTGAACATTCCTTGAACTACAAGTACAAGGGGGAATTTCCAGAAGAAATCAAGAAACGTTTGGAAATCACGGCAAAAATTGCTTTGGAATTGGACGAGGAAATGCGGAAAATTAGGGAAGATATCAGAGAAGCACAGCTTTTATTTGATCCAGCGAGTCGAAAATTAAATGATGGAGTGTGGAATAGCGATGACACAGACGAATACTACAGGTAAAAACAAAAAAGCTATGCGTGTGGCTATTGTTTCAAATGGAAAAAAACAAAGTCGCCGAGTAGCTTCAAAATTGTTTGCGATTTTTAAAGAAGACAAGGATTTTTACTTAACCAAAAAAGACCCTGATGTAGTGATTTCAATTGGTGGCGATGGTATGTTGCTTTCAGCCTTCCATATGTACGAAAGAAATCTAGACACCGTCCGTTTTGTGGGGGTTCACACGGGGCATTTGGGCTTTTACACCGATTACCGTGATTTTGAAATCAACAAATTGGTTGATAATTTGCGCTCAGACAAGGGCGACAAGGCTTCTTACCCTATCTTGAAAGTGAAAATTACCCTTGATGACGGCAAAGTCATTAACCTTAGAGCCTTGAACGAATCGTCAATCAAACGGATTGAAAAAACCATGGTGGCAGATGTCATGGTTAGCGATGTTATCTTGGAGCGTTTCCGTGGTGATGGCTTGTCTGTATCAACACCGACAGGAAGCACGGCTTACAACAAATCATTAGGTGGGGCTCTTTTGTACCCAACCATTGAAGCCATGCAGTTAGCTGAAATTTCAAGCTTAAATAACCGTGTTTATCGCACCTTAGGGTCATCAATTGTTGTGCCTAAAAAAGATAAGATTGAAATCAAGCCGACCCGCCAAGGTATCTATACCATTTCAGTGGACAATAAAACCATGCATTATAAAAATTTATCTAAAGTGGAATATCGGATTGATTCTAAAAAAATTAGCTTTGTGGCAACCCCATCGCATACAAGTTTTTGGGAACGTGTCACAGATGCTTTCATAGGAGATTTGGATTCGTGAGATTTGAATTTGTTGCCGACCGTCAAACCAAGGTCAAGACATTTCTAAAAAGCCATGATGTTTCAAAAGGGTTACTCGCCAAGGTTAAATTTAAAGGGGGGAATATTTGGGTTAACGGCGTTGAGCAAAATGCGATTTACCTCTTAGAAAAAGGAGATGTTGTCACGATTGAGATTCCTGACGAGCAAGAGCACGAAACCCTCATTCCCGTCAAACACCCTTTGGATATTGTCTATGAGGACGAGCATTTTCTAATCATCAATAAGCCGAGCGGCTTTGCTAGCATTCCAAGTGTTTTGCACTCTAACACCATCGCTAATTTTGTGAAGGCTTATTATATGGAAAATGATTACCCTAATAAGCAGGTTCATATTGTGACTCGTTTGGATAAGGATACGAGTGGTTTGATGCTTTTTGCCAAACACGGCTACGCTCATGCCAGACTAGATAAGCAGCTGCAAAGCAAGTCTATTGAAAAACGTTATTTGGCTTTGGTTTCTGGCAAGGGAGAATTGGAAGATAGCGGCGAGATTATTGCACCAATTGCTCGCTCAGATGACAGCATCATCACGCGCCGTGTTCACCCATCAGGCAAATACGCTCACACCAGCTATCAAGTGGTCGAACGTTTTGGTGATGTGGCCTTGGTGGACATTCGGCTGCACACAGGACGCACCCATCAAATTCGCGTGCATTTTGCGCACATTGGCTTTCCTTTGCTGGGAGATGATATGTATGGCGGTCGGATGGATTTAGGCGTCACACGTCAAGCTTTGCATTGCCATTACTTGCGTTTTAGAAATCCTTATGACAATAAGGAGATTATCCAGAAAATCCCCTTGACAAAAGACTTTGAAAACGTTATCATTAAATTACAAAAAAATTAGAATTGAAGGTTGTTTATATGGGAATTCGCTCTTTATTTGGCAGTTTGCGCGGAAAAATCATTGGAAAAAACCTCAAGATTGTCTTTCCTGAAGGCAGTGACGAACGTGTTTTGCGTGCGGCAACACGTTTGAAATTTGAGGGATTAATAGAACCGATTATTCTAGGAGAACCTCAGGTCATTCGTGAAACACTTGACATGATTGGATTTGCTGATTTGAATTACATTATCATTAACCCAGAGGAATACGATGGCTTTGATGAGATGAAAGCAGCTTTTCTAGAAATTCGCAAAGACAAGGTAACACCTGAAGAAGCTGATGAACTCTTACACGATGTCAATTATTTTGGGGTTATGTTAGTTAAAATGGGGCTTGCTAACGGGATGGTATCAGGTGCCATGCATTCAACGGCAGCTACGGTTCGACCAGCCCTTCAAATCATTAAAACTAAACCAGGCGTATCAAGAACTTCAGGAGTATTTTTGATGAGCCGTGAGACAACCGAACAACGTTTGGTGTTTGCTGATTGTGCCATCAATGTAGACCCAAATGCCCAACAACTCGCTGAGATTGCTGTCAACACAGCAGACACCGCTAAAATTTTCAACCTAGATCCTAAAGTAGCTATGCTTAGCTTCTCAACTAAGGGCAGCGCTAAAGCCCCCCAAGTGGAAAAAGTTCAAGAAGCTCTGCAATTGGCTAAGGAAGCACGACCTGACCTTGCTATTGACGGGGAATTACAATTTGACGCGGCTTTTGTGCCTGGAACTGCAGCTCTTAAAGCGCCAGGCAGTGACGTTGCAGGACAAGCAAATGTCTTTATCTTCCCAGACCTTCAATCAGGAAATATTGGTTACAAGATTGCCCAACGTTTGGGAATGTTTGAGGCTATCGGGCCAATTCTCCAAGGTCTTAACCAACCTGTTAACGATTTATCTCGTGGCTCAAGTGCCGAAGATATCTACAAATTAGCCATTATCACAGCTGCCCAAGCTATTGATGATGACGAATAAACACAAAGTTCAGTTGGATAATCCAACTGACTTTCTCATTTAGCAAATAGAAAAGAGAAATCATGTCAAAAATTGTTTTAGTAACAGGGGCTTCTGCTGGATTTGGCATAGCCATTGTCAAAACATTAGTTGCTGACGGCTATCAAGTGATTGCTTGTGCCCGTCGCTTTGATAAATTGCAAGAGTTGCAAGCCGAGTTGGGACAAGACAAGGTCTATCCCCTCCAAATGGATGTGGCTCAGCCAAAAGCTATTGATGCGGCATTGGCTAGCTTACCTGAACAATGGCGCGCTATCGATGTTTTGGTCAATAATGCTGGTTTGGCGCTAGGTTTGGACAAGGCCTATGAGGCTGATTTTACCGATTGGATGACCATGATTAATACCAATATTGTAGGCTTGATTTACCTCACACGACAAGTGCTGCCAGATATGGTCAAACGCAATTCTGGTTTGATTATCAATCTTGGTTCTACCGCTGGAACTGTTCCTTACCCAGGCGCAAATGTTTACGGGGCATCAAAAGCCTTTGTTAAACAATTCTCCCTCAATTTACGAGCGGACCTTGCAGGTACTAAAATCCGCGTGTCTAATATTGAACCAGGCTTGTGCGAAGGAACAGAATTTTCAAATGTGCGCTTTAAGGGAGATGATGAGCGAGTTGCCAAACTCTACGAAGGAGCACATGCTATTCAACCTGAGGATATTGCTAACACGGTATCTTGGATTGCCAGCCAGCCTGAGCACGTTAATATCAATCGCATCGAAATCATGCCTGTTTCACAGACATTTGGTGCGCAGCCCGTTTATCGCGACTAATCAAAGTAGCAACACCTTTCTTGCTAGTCAAGGAGGTGTTTTTTCATACCATTCTATTAGAAAACGCTAACATCATACTATCTTTTCCTTTAGCCAGCTCTTATAATGACAGTAAAAGGAGGGAAAAACATGGGCGCAGAAATGCCTGATAAGCTTTGGGCGATTGATTTTGATGGCATGATTGGTGGCAACGGTTCTTACGTGGAGTGTGACGGTCATGTTGTCATGCACCAACTGATATCAAAAGAGGACACCAAGGTGATTGTGGATTGGTTGCAGGAGCGTGTTTTAGCCTTTTATTTGAAATCAAACAACGGCCTTTTTGCCTCAGACAATTCAAAGAAGCAGCTTGTCCTATCATGCGCTAATACGCCATGCGTAAGGGAAAAACAGTAGCAGAGGTGAAAGATTTGGAAGCAGAGGATACTTTGTACGGCTTGGTTTATGGGGATGAATTGTATTGCGATGATGTCAATAAGGTGAGTTTTATTCTCAAGACGTATCAAGACCATTTGGATTCTGTCCTAATTTTTCCAAATCTCAAAGCAGGGACTTGGAGTGGCCGTGGGGAAACGGCATTATTTGGCGACCTAGGTGTCAAAGATATTACCAAGGCCCATGCCATTGACGTGCTTTTAAAGTATCTGCAAGCGGACAAACAAGACACCATTGCCTTTGGCGATGCTAAGGTGGATATTCCTATGCTTGATTATTGCGAGATTGGGGTTGCCATGGGAAATGGAGGTCCTGACAGTCTAGCCATGGCCAATATGGTCACCGATGACGTGGAAGAAGATGGTTTGTTTAATGCTTTTAAAGCATTAAAGTAAATTGAGTAAAAAGAGGATATCGTAGAATAGTACCAAGAAAACGGTTTATAAAAGTAGTTTTTACCAACCGCGATCGTTATAATACTATTGAAAACACAGCAATAAGGAGAATCGTTATGTTACACAAAACCTTAAAACCATTTCCAGAACATTTCTTGTGGGGTGCATCAACATCTGCTTACCAAGTAGAAGGAGCAGCCTTAGAAGACGGCAAAGGGCCTTCATGCCAAGACGTGAAAGACATTCCTGCAGGAATAGCAGACTTGTCGGTATCTGTTGACCATTACCACCACTACAAAGAAGACATTGCCTTAATGACAGAAATGGGCTTCAAATCTTACCGTTTCTCTATTTCATGGAGCCGTGTCTTGCCAAAAGGTGTTGGTGAAGTGAATCCAAAAGGAATCGCCTTTTACAATGATTTGATTAACGAATGTTTGAAATATGACATTGAACCTATCGTGACTATGTTCCACTTTGATATGCCAGCAGCTCTTGATGAACGCGGTTCTTGGTCAATGCATGAATCAGTTGATTGGTTTGCAGAATACGCTCGTGTCTTATTTGAAAACTTTGGTGACCGTGTTAAATATTGGCTGACCATCAACGAACAAAATATGCTAACCTTGGTGGGTCCTGTCATCGGAACCCTCCACATTCCAGAAGGAACAACAAATGTAACCAAAGAAGTTTACCAACAAAACCATCACCAATTGGTTGCGCAAGCCAAAGCCATGCAAATTTGTCACGAAATGTTGCCTGAGGCTAAAATTGGTCCTGCTCCAAATATCTCACTTGTTTATGCGGCATCATCAAAACCAGAAGATGTTTTGGCATCACAAAACTTTAACGCTATCCGTAACTGGCTTTATTTAGATGCTGCGGTTTACGGTGTTTACAACAACTTGGTTTGGGCTTATTTGGAAGAACAAGATGCTACACCAGTTGTTACCGAAGAAGACTTGGCTATCATGAAGGCTGCAAAACCTGATTTCATCGGATTTAACTACTACAATACAGCAACCGTGGCTGCTTCTGATGGAACAGAAAGCCTAAACCCATCAGCTGACCAACAAACAGCTCGTGGAGAAGCTGGTTTCTACCGTGGCGTTGACAATCCAAACCTACCAAAAACCGAATTTGGCTGGGAAATTGACCCAATTGGTTTCCGTGCAACTGTTCGTGAAATGTACAGCCGTTACCGCCTCCCACTTCTCGTAACTGAAAACGGACTAGGAGCATACGATACCCTAACAGAAGATGGCAAAGTTCATGACCAATACCGTATCAATTACTTGCGCGCCCACATCGAACAAATTCAATTGGCTATTACTGACGGCGTGGATATGCTTGGGTACACCCCATGGTCTGCCATTGACTTGATTTCAACTCACGAAGGCATTCGTAAACGTTACGGCTTTATCTATGTGGATTGTACAGACGAAGAAATCTGTACCCTCAAACGTTACCGCAAAGATTCATTCTTCTGGTACAAGAAAGTCATCGCAACTAACGGACAATATTTGTCAGATTAATCAGATAGTTACAGGGAATTCTAATCATCCGATATAAACGAATAATACAAATAAGCAAAGGAAAATAATTGACACAAAACGAACGCTATTGTAATATATTAATGGAAGGGTAAGCTTTTACCCAGCGATGCTCTTTGATCCATTCTTGAAAAGAGTCATAGGAAGGTCACTATTTATGAAAATGTTTCTGTGTTCCTTGCTTTAGATGAGGGATAGGGAAACCATGGAGAAACTATTATGTATAACGAAATGCCTGTATTTGACTACGAAGACATTCAATTGATTCCTAATAAGTGTATTATTAAGAGTCGTTCAGAAGCTGATACTCATGTGACCTTGGGACGCCACACCTTTAAACTCCCTGTGGTACCTGCTAATATGCAAACCATCATTGATGAAGATATTGCAGAAAGTTTAGCAAAAGATGGGTATTTCTACATCATGCACCGTTTTGACGAAGACTCTCGCAAACCATTTGTGAAACGCATGCATGACCAAGGCTTGATTGCTTCGATTTCAGTGGGTGTTAAAGATTACGAATATGACTTTGTCACAAGCTTAAAAGAGGACGCACCAGAGTTTATTACGATTGACATTGCTCATGGGCATTCTGATAGCGTGATTAACATGATTAAGCACATCAAGAAAGAATTGCCTGACACCTTTGTTATTGCCGGAAATGTTGGTACGCCTGAAGCCGTTCGTGAGTTGGAAAATGCGGGTGCAGATGCGACAAAAGTCGGTATCGGTCCTGGTAAAGTCTGCATCACAAAAGTAAAAACTGGTTTTGGTACTGGCGGATGGCAATTGGCAGCTTTGCGCTGGTGTGCGAAAGCCGCTCAAAAACCTATTATCGCAGATGGTGGTGTGAGAACACACGGTGATATTGCCAAATCAATCCGTTTTGGTGCTACAATGGTTATGATTGGTTCACTTTTTGCAGGGCATTTGGAAAGTCCTGGAAAACTAGTTGAAGTGGATGGCGAACAGTATAAAGAATACTACGGTTCTGCTTCAGAATACCAAAAAGGTGAGCACAAAAACGTCGAAGGTAAGAAAATCCTTTTACCTGTCAAAGGTCATTTGAAAGACACCTTGCAAGAAATGCAAGAAGACCTTCAAAGTTCAATCTCTTATGCAGGTGGCCGTGACTTGCATAGCTTGACGCGCGTGGATTACGTGATTGTTAAAAATTCGATTTGGAATGGGGATTCCATTTAATCAGATGATAAAAGCAAAAAGGAGTAGGAGCTATTACTGCTATTCCTTTTTGTGTGTTTGAAAGCATATCATTCGCTCCCTTGGTCAAGAAATGGTATGCTGGTAGGAGATTATTGGATTAGAAAAGTCAGAAGGGAAATTGTCGCTATGAAACGATTATTAAGGGGATAGGTACGTTGGATCTTGATTCTAGTGCTTTTGCTTGTAGGCATGGCACTATTCTTTCATCAGACCATTAGCCACATTATGATGGCTTACACGACCGACCGTTATCAAGTGAGCCATGTATCACGAGAAAATATTGAACAAAATGAAAAAAGTAAGGGTAATTTTGATTTTTCACAGGTAGCTGTTGTTTCTACCCAAGGTGTGCTAGCAGCTCAGATGAGTGGTCAAAAACTAAACGTCATTGGTGGCATTGCGATTCCAGATCTGGAAATGAATTTGCCCGTTTTTAAAGGCATTGACAATACCAACCTTTTATATGGTGCGGGAACCATGAAGGAAAATCAAACCATGGGAGAGGGGAATTATGCGCTTGCCAGCCACCATGTTTTTGACCAAGTCAATAGCGATCACCTGCTCTTTTCACCACTAGAAAGAGCGGAAGTGGGGCAGAAAGTCTATCTGACAGACAAGGCTTATATCTACACTTACACAATTACTAGCAAGGAAGTTGTGGCTCCGACAGATGTTGAAGTCATTGAGGATGTTCCTGATAAGACCTTACTGACCTTGGTGACGTGTGATGATTTGCAAGCGAGCAACCGTTTGATCGTGCAGACGACTTATGATGGCAAAACACCATACGACCAAGCACCATCTAAGGTTCAAAAAGCTTTTACCAAAAGCTACACGCAGTAGCCATTATTCGTTTTTTGACAGCTGAACCGTCTTGTGTTCGGCTGTTTTCCTTGTTAAAAATAGCAGTTCCTGAAATACTTTTTAAAAGTATGGTATAATGTTAGTTATTGAAAGTTTTTGGAGGTTAAGATTATCGCAATGAAAAACACAGATAAAGATAGCAGAGTTGTTCGTTTATTGAGTAAGAGCCGTCGTGGGTTGCTTCGAGGTATCTTTAGTCGAACGACCATTATTTCGGTTCTGTTAATCTTGCAACTGCTGTTTATCTTTGATTCTTACATTTGGTTAGACCAATCTCGGATTTGGGCGGAGATTATTGAATGTATTTTGACTATTACAGCCGTTTTGTATTTGGTTAATAGTGAAATGGATGCTCTTTCTCGAGTGACTTGGCTGATTTTGATTATGATAGCACCACTATTAGGGTCGCTTTTCTTGATTTACACCAAGCTAGACTGGGGTTATAGAGGCTTGAAGCAACGGATGGGACAACGCGTGGATGAGAGTGTGCAATACCTGCCACATCATCCCGAAATTGTGAGAACCTTGAAAGAGGATACCTCAACAACCTATCATCTTGTTCAATATTTCAGTCGTAGCCGTGGCAATTTTCCTGTTTACCAAAATACCGACGTCACTTATTTTCCGACAGGTGAGGATTTCTTTAAAGAATTAAAAAAACAACTCCTTAAAGCCGAACACTACATTTTCATGGAGTTTTTCATCATAGCTGAAGGGGAGATGTGGGGAGAAATCCTAAGTATTCTTGAAGATAAGGTCAAGCAAGGCGTTGAGGTTAGGGTTTTGTATGACGGCATGATTGAATTATCAACTTTATCACCTGACTACACCCAACGTCTTGAAAAAATTGGAATTAAAGCCAAAGTTTTTTCACCTATTTCACCTTTCATTTCGACTTATTACAATTACCGTGACCACCGTAAAAATATTATCATTGATGGGCAAGTTGCCTTTACAGGTGGGGTGAATTTGGCTGATGAATACATTAACAAAATCGAGCGTTTTGGTCACTGGAAAGACACGGCCGTGATGATTGAAGGCGAAGCCGTCGATAGCTTTTTGGTCTTGTTCTTGCAAATGTGGTCTGTTACGGAAAGAGAATTGGTGGTGGAACCTTATTTGATGGAACACTCGCCAACTAGAACAGCCGATGGTTACGTGATTCCTTATGGTGATTCGCCTTTAGATACGGATAAAGTTGGGGAAAATGTGTATATCGATATCCTCAACCATGCTAGAGATTACGTGTATATCATGACGCCTTATTTGATTTTAGATAGCGAAATGGAACACGCCCTTTGTTTTGCGGCTGAGCGTGGAGTGGATGTGCGGATCATGATGCCTGGTGTCCCTGATAAACCGATTCCGTATGCTCTAGCTAAGACTTACTTTGGCAAATTGATGCGTTCTGGGGTTAAGATTTACCTCTACACGCCAGGCTTCTTGCACGCCAAGGTATTTGTCAGCGACCACATTAAAGCTGTTGTGGGAACCATTAACCTAGATTACCGCAGTCTTTACCATCACTTTGAATGCGCAACTTATATGTACCGAGTGGATGCCATTCGAGATATTTACGAAGATTTCACCATGACTTTGGAAGAATGTGAGCGTGTGACGCCTGAAACTCTAGCCAAACGCCCTGTTCATGAAAAAGTTGTGGGTATGTTGGTCAAAACCATTGCGCCGCTCCTATAAGATATGCTATACTAATCTTATGCGATGAGCCGAGTGAACTCGTTCTTAATGAGTTTATTTGCGCAGAGGAGGTCACTCTAACTTTTGTTAGAACGCAGGAGCGGACTTTGACAATTTGTGTGAACCATTTTGTCACATTCAAATGAATGCCTCAGCCCTCTTACCTATTTGGTGGGAGGGCTTTTTTGATAGCAAAAAAGCTAGGAGAGAACTCCTAACTTTCTAGTATCTATTAGCGTCTTTGCTTTTCAAGGACAGGAACGACTGCAGCGGTTAAAATAGCAGAGGCAATCATTTCTGCAATGGCATTGGTTGCAAAAACAGCTGCTAATAAGGCTTTTATGTCACCATTATACACATTTGAAAAGATAAAGAAAACGCCACCCAATACAAAGATAGTATTGGTCATTGAACCGACTGCTCCAGCTACTACCAGACCAGCTCTACTGTGCCACCATTTGTAAACGTAATAAGGGGTGATACCGATTAAAACACGGGGCACCATAGCAATCACAAGTGAGGCAAGATTCCCATTTTCAACAAAGGGAGAAAAGAGGTAGCTTGTCGGCATCAGCGTGATGGTATTGACCGTCACACTGATAATCCCCATCAGACCACCTAAAATAGCACCAATACGCGAACCATACATGATAGAAGCCACGATAACAGGAATCTGAATCAGCGTGGGTTTAATTGGGACAGGCCACAGGTTAAACACCAAACTAGTCAAGAAATGAATAACGAGCATAATTGCAAAGAAAATGGCGATAACGGCAATATCCGATGCGGATTGTCTTTTTTTCATGGTTCCTCCTAAATCCAAAAGCCGAGAATAAATGCGTTGAGTCTTTGAAAAGACTTTAACCCATTATACAGGTTTGGGCTAGTATTGAAAAGTGTATCCGTTACCATTATTCGTGATTTTTACAAACTTTTAACACTGATTCAATAATTGTTTCCAAATCTGCCAAAGCCCCCTTACCGACATCACCGCAGGCCAGTCGCGTTGAACGAGGTTCGATTTTCTGATAACCTGCCTGAATAAGCTGCTCAATATTGCGTTTGGTCATGGGATTATTGTACATATTGGTATTCATAGCAGGTGCAATGAGTTTAGGCGTGTCAGCTGGCAAGGCTAAAGCTGTTGTGGTCACGATGTTATCTGCCATGCCATAAGAGAGTTTGGCGATGGTATTAGCAGAAGCAGGGGCAATCAAAAAGACATCCGCTTCCTTGGCTAAATCAATATGATTGATGGTTTGAGCATCTTCTTCCTTCATCACATCAAGGGCGACGGGATTTTTAGAAAGCACCTGCAAGGTTAAAGGGGTGATAAATTGAGTAGCAGCAGGTGTCATCAAAATCCGAACGTTCAAGCCTGCTTTAGTGAATTGATTGGTTAAATCAGCTGCTTTATAAGCGGCGATACTGCCTGAAACGGCTAATAATACAGTTTTAGTCATGTGTTACCCTTTCCAAAATCAGCTCGGCAATTGCTTTCTTGGTCTTAGCGACAACCACGTCATCTTTCCCCACTAAATAAGCCAAGTGCTGATTATCATCTATTGTGGTGAGGTCATTTGCGACGATATAGTGGGCTTGATTGGTCGCTAAACTGCGTCTAGCAACAGCTAACAATTCCTCCTTTGGCACTCCCACCAAGAGTTTGAAGCCGATTAACATAATATCAGGATTCCATTGCTTGATTAGGGAAATCACCTTTGGTGTTTTTTTGAGAAAAAGCACTTGGTAATCTTGTTGAGAGGAAATTTTGGCACTTGTGTTGCTTTTATGAAGCAAATCTTTGACGGCTGGTGCTTTTTCCACTTCCTCAAGGTCCGTCATGTAAACAGGGGTGTAGTCAGATACCGCCATGCTATGGATGATAGCATCATGCGTTTTCACTAAGGGTTCAAGTTCCGCGATTAAATCAACCACCGTTTCGACCAAGATGATTTTGAGCTTGGAATGTTTCTTGGGTTTGACCGCTCTTTGTGTCGTCACCAATGTCACATCATGCCCTTGCGCCAAAAAGCACTCAGCAACTTCCTTGCCAAGAGTCCCAGTGGCATGATTGGTAATACCACGAACGGCATCAATATTTTCGGTGGTTCCACCAGATGTAATTAAAATCTTCATGTTCTCATTTTACACAAAAAAATTTTTTTCGTAAACGATTTACCATAAGCTAGAATACTTTCTAAAGTAAAACCATCGAATAAAATACGAACATTTATAAAACTATGAATAAAAACGTGCGTTTTTTATAAAATGTGATATAATAAAGCTATCACTTATAATTTAGAGGAGAATCTTGTGAAATCTGATATCGAAATTGCACAAAGTGTTGAACTAAAACCTATTACTGAAATTGTCGAAAAAGTTGGGATTACGTTCGACGATATTGAACTCTATGGTAAATACAAAGCGAAACTATCTTTTGATAAAATTGCAGCTGTTCAAAACAATAAACCTGGTAAGCTTGTCCTTGTGACAGCTATTAACCCGACACCTGCCGGTGAAGGAAAATCAACCATGTCCATTGGTCTAGCAGATGCCTTAAATAAAATTGGCAAGAAAACTATGATTGCCTTGCGTGAACCATCTCTTGGTCCTGTTATGGGGATTAAAGGGGGAGCAGCAGGTGGTGGTTATGCCCAAGTTCTTCCAATGGAAGACATTAACCTTCATTTTACTGGGGATATGCACGCCATTACAACAGCTAATAATGCCCTTTCAGCTATCATTGATAACCACCTTCACCAAGGTAATGAACTTGGTATTGACCAACGTCGTATTATCTGGAAGCGTGTGGTTGACCTTAATGACCGTGCTCTTCGTCATGTAACCATTGGTCTTGGTAGCCCAGTTAATGGTATCCCACGTGAGGACGGTTTTGATATCACTGTTGCGTCTGAAATCATGGCCATTTTGTGTCTGGCAACTGACATCAATGACTTGAAAGAACGCCTTGCCAATATCGTGGTAGCTTACCGCTATGACCGTACACCTGTTTACGTTCGTGATTTGAAGGTTGAAGGTGCTTTGACGCTTATCCTTAAAGACGCTATTAAACCAAACCTTGTGCAAACCATTTATGGCACACCTGCCCTCGTTCATGGTGGACCATTTGCCAATATCGCACATGGATGTAACTCTGTTTTGGCAACAAGCACAGCACTTCGTCTAGCAGATTATACCATCACAGAAGCTGGATTTGGTGCAGATCTTGGGGCTGAAAAATTCCTTGATATTAAAACACCAAATCTTCCAACAACACCTGACGCCGTTGTGATTGTGGCCACTATTCGTGCTCTTAAAATGCATGGTGGCGTAGCGAAAACAGATTTAGCTGAAGAAAATGTCGATGCTGTTCGTGCTGGTTTTGCCAACCTTAAACGTCACGTGGAAAACGTTCGTAAATTTGGTATCCCTGCCGTTGTTGCTATCAATGAATTTGTAGCAGATACTGAAGCTGAAATTGCTGCTCTTAAAGAACTCTGTGCCGAAATCAACGTGCCTGTTGAATTGGCTAGCGTTTGGGCAAACGGTGCTGACGGTGGTATTGACCTTGCAAATGCCGTTGTTAATGCTGTTGAAAATGGCAATGCTGACTACAAACGCCTTTACTCAGACGACGATTCTCTTGAAGAAAAAATCACTAAAATCGTTACTGAAATTTACGGTGGTAACAAAGTTATCTTTGGCAAAAAAGCACAAACGCAATTGAAACAATTTGCCCAATTTGGCTGGGATAAATTGCCAGTATGTATGGCGAAAACACAATACAGTTTCTCTGACAACCCTACGCTTTTAGGGGCTCCAGAAGGCTTTGATATCACTATCCGCGAATTTGTACCGAAAACAGGTGCGGGGTTCATCGTTGCCTTGACAGGAGATGTGATGACCATGCCTGGTTTGCCTAAGAAACCAGCCGCTCTTAATATGGACGTGGCAGAAGACGGAACAGCTATCGGTTTGTTCTAATCTGTCAGATGACTGATTTAATGAGCATCTTGCAATAATTACAATAAATGTTACAATAGAACAACTGATCTACCCCATCACAGCCAATCGTGCCATGTGTGGGGTAGAAACATTTATATAACTATGCAGTTAACCATTTAGCGAGGTAGAAGCAGTGAACAAAAGTGGTAAGTAAATAACAAAATCCTAGCTTAATGGGTTAGTTGTGAAAAGAAAAGGAGACGTGTATGAAATTATTAGAAGAACGCATTTTAAAAGATGGCGATGTTTTAGGTAAGGATATCTTAAAAGTTGACAGTTTTTTGACGCACCAAGTGAATTATGAGCTCATGCAAGAAATTGGAAAAGTTTTTGCAGAGGTTTATAAAGACGCTGGTATTACAAAAATTGTCACAATTGAGGCTTCTGGGATTGCTCCCGCGCTTTATACTGCTCAAGCCATGCAAGTTCCAATGATTTTTGCTAAAAAAGCGAAAAACATCACGATGACAGAAGGCATTTTAACGACTGAAGTTTATTCCTTCACTAAACAAGTGACAAGCACGGTTTCTATTGCGAGCAAGTTCTTGTCAGAAGATGACACGGTGCTTATTGTCGATGACTTCTTGGCAAATGGTCAAGCTGCAAAAGGCTTGTTAGATATTATCCAACAGGCTGGAGCTAAGGTGGCTGGTATTGGGATTGTGATTGAAAAATCATTCCAAACAGGGCGCCATTTGTTGGAAGAAGAGGGTGTGCCAGTGACATCTCTAGCACGTATCGAAGCTTTCTGTGATGGAAAGGTGGTTTTCACGGAGGCCGATGCATAAGATGAACGAAGAAACACACTCACGCTCAGCGGTGTTGGGCTTACAACACCTATTAGCCATGTACGCTGGTTCAATCTTGGTGCCTATCATGATTGCTGGGGCACTAAATTATTCAGCGGAACAACTGACCTACCTCATCTCGACCGATATTTTCATGTGTGGGGTAGCGACTTTCTTGCAACTGCAATTGCGTAAGCATTTTGGGGTAGGTTTGCCCGTTGTTTTGGGATGTGCCTTCCAGTCAGTGGCACCTTTGTCTATTATCGGTGCAAACCAAGGTTCAGCTTATATGTTTGGTGCTTTGATTGCCTCAGGAATTTACGTTATGGTGATTGCTGGCATTTTCTCAAAAATCGCGGCTTTCTTCCCGCCAGTCGTGACAGGTTCGGTTATCACAACCATTGGTTTGACCTTGATTCCTGTTGCTATGGGAAATATGGGAGATAACATTGACTCGCCAACAGCACAGTCAATGATTTTAGCCTTGATAACCATCGCTATTGTCTTATCCGTTAATATTTTTGCCAAAGGTTTCTTGAAATCTATTGCTATCTTGATTGGTTTGATTGGCGGAACCGTTATTGCGGCTTTCATGGGCTTGGTAGATACTTCTGCTGTGGTAGAAGCTCCGCTGGTTCATGTTCCACAACCATTTTACTTTGGTATGCCAAAATTTGAAATCACCTCTATTGTCATGATGTGTATCATCGCGACGGTTTCAATGGTTGAATCAACAGGTGTTTACCTCGCACTTGCAGATTTGACAGGGGATAAGATTGACAGCCAACGCTTGTGTAATGGTTACCGTGCAGAAGGTTTTGCCGTCCTTCTAGGTGGAATTTTCAATACCTTCCCATACACTGGTTTTTCACAAAACGTTGGTTTGGTACGCATTTCAGGTATCAAGACACGTCGCCCGATTTACTACACAGCTTTGTTCCTTGTGATTTTGGGATTGCTTCCTAAATTTGGAGCCATGGCACAAATGATTCCAAGTCCTGTGCTTGGTGGTGCGATGATTGTCCTCTTTGGTATGGTTGCTCTTCAAGGGATTCAAATGCTGCACCAAGTGGACTTTGAACACAACGAGCACAACTTCATCATCGCTGCCGTTTCCATTGCCTGTGGTGTAGGTTTTAACGGAACGAATCTCTTTGATAGCCTACCAACAACTCTACAAATGTTCTTAACCAACGGTATTGTTATTGCTACGCTTTTAGCCGTTGTGCTAAACCTCGTATTAAATGGTAAAACACAAACAAAATAAGCTTAAAAAACCAGCTCTTCAAGGGCTGGTTTTCATTTTAAGGCTGACGCTCACCAGTTAAGATAAATTGGATAAGCTGGTCCACATCGTCAAAATCATCGTAGTCACCATAGATGCCATCACGGTGGTAAACAATGCCTCTTTTTTCATTGGCTTCCAAACAGTCCAACAATTTTTCTTCGCCATATTGTTTCATGAACAGGGTAAAAGCATAGGGCTTTATCTTACCAAGTAGGCCTTTTCGACACTCTTGCGAACATTGGTAGCAGTGGGACAATTATTTTTCCATGGAGCAGTTACGATTGATGCAAGTCGTACTTCCAGGGCATTGGTTTGAATGGCAGCCCTGATAGGTCACATTTTCTGAACATAAGCAACAGGCCAAACCACACCTTGCTATTCCTAATTCCCGTTTCATAGCCATACCTCCCGTAAACTTCACTCTATTATACCACACATTGAAAGCGATATCATTATTTGTTATACTATGTCAAAAGGAGGGTGCCATGGCTTTTGATTTTAAAAAAGAATACAAGATGTTTTACAAACCTAAAAACAAACCAGAAATCGTTGAGGTGCCAAAGGCACATTATATTGCCGTTCGAGGAAAGGGCGATCCTAACGAAACAGGCGGAGCTTACCAGCAAGCTATTCAGTTGCTTTATTCAGTAGCTTATACCTTGAAAATGAGCTACAAAACCGACTACCACATGGAAGGCTTTTTTGAGTACGTCGTTCCACCACTAGAAGGACTTTGGTGGCAAGACAGAGGTGGTGATATCAATTATAAAGACAAGTCTGCTTTTCACTGGATTTCCCTTATTCGTTTGCCTGATTTTGTCACACCAAAAGACCTCGATTGGGCTATCGCCACAGCAAGCAAAAAGAAAAAGTTGGATTGTTCGCCTGTTGAAAGGCTGACGCTTGATGAGGGCTTATGCGTTCAAATCATGCATCAGGGACCATTTGACGATGAACCAAAAACCATCGCGTTAATGCAAGAGTTTCTTACTGAGAATGGCTATGTCACGGATTTGACGGATGAGCGACGTCACCATGAAATCTATCTGTCAGATGCTAGAAGAGTTGCTCCTGATAAATGGAAAACCGTCATCAGATTGCCTATCAAAAAGCAGTAGCATCCAAAGAAAAAAGCTAGAACAAATCGTCTAGCTTTTTGGCTTAGTTTTTCTTTTTCATTTCGCCGTGTGGGTAGTAAGTTCCCTCAGGCATATCGTTAATAAAGACATGAATAGCTTCTTTTGGTGCTTTAGCAACACGAGAAACCACCTCAGTTACTTCACGAGCTAATTCAATTTTTTGTTCTTCCGTACGACCTTCAAACAAATCAATTTTGACAAATGGCATGATACCTCTCCTTAACATTTAGTAATATCAGTATTGTAGCATATTTTGCACAAAAATTCAGAAACAAATGGTATAATGAAGGTGTAGATAAAAGAAAAAGCGACATTCGCTCACATGTAAAGAATACATATAGAGGTAGAATAAATGAAACCTATGTTTATCGTGGCAATGCTATCGATTTTCATTGCACTATACGCTGGCGATAATGACTCAAAACCTCAATAAGACGATAATTTAGCACCCAGACTCTTAATCGAGGAAGGTGCGTTTTTATTGTTAAAATGCCTTTTCATCTGGAAGTCAAAATAGTACCCATATACGAAAAGTTGTATTTATGGTAAAATAGGAGAATATTAATAGAAGGTAGGATCTTATTCTTGGCTCAACTCTATTATAAATACGGAACCATGAATTCTGGTAAGACCATTGAAATTTTAAAAGTGGCTCACAACTATGAAGAACAAGGCAAGCCCGTTGTGATTATGACATCGGCACTGGATACGCGTGATGGGTACGGGATTGTTTCTAGCCGTATTGGTATGCGTCGTGAGGCAGTAGCTATCACAGAAGAGATGGATATTTTTGCTTTTGTACAAGCTTTGCCTTTCACACCTTATTGTGTGCTGATTGATGAGTGTCAGTTTTTAAACAAACAACACGTTTATGATTTAGCGCGTGTTGTGGATGAGTTAGGCATTCCTGTTATGGCTTTTGGTTTGAAAAATGATTTTCAAAATGAGTTATTTGAAGGCTCACGTTATCTTTTGCTTATGGCAGATAAGATTGACGAGATTAAAACCATTTGCCAATTTTGTTCTAAAAAAGCAACGATGGTCTTGCGTACGGAAAATGGTAAACCTGTGTACGAGGGCGATCAGATTCAAATTGGTGGTAATGAAACCTATATACCTGTCTGCCGCAAGCATTATTTCAATCCGATGATGCCAACAGACAAGTAAAACTGGAAAAAGAGAGGGTAATAAAAAACAATGAACATTTACGATCAGCTACAAGCGGTTGAAGACCGTTATGAAGAATTGGGAGAATTGCTTAGTGACCCTGAGGTCGTTAGCGACACCAAACGTTTTATGGAATTGTCACGCGAAGAAGCTAATACCCGCGATACCGTGACAGCTTACCGCGAATACAAGCAAATTCTTCAAAACATCGAAGACGCTGAAGAAATGATTAAAGACGCTGGTGGCGATCCTGAATTGGAAGAAATGGCCAAAGAAGAACTCAAAGAGTCAAAAGCTGCCAGGGAAGAATACGAAGAAAAATTGAAGATTTTGCTCTTGCCAAAAGATCCAAACGATGATAAAAACATCATCTTGGAAATTCGCGGAGCAGCAGGCGGGGACGAAGCAGCTCTTTTTGCTGGTGACTTATTGCAAATGTATCAAAAATACGCTGAAAGCCAAGGTTGGAAATTTGATGTCATGGAAGCTTCTTACAACGGTGTCGGTGGTATCAAAGAAGTAGTGGTCATGGTATCTGGTCAATCGGTTTACTCTAAATTGAAATACGAATCAGGTGCCCACCGTGTGCAACGTGTTCCTGTAACAGAAAGCCAAGGGCGTGTTCACACCTCAACAGCGACCGTCTTGGTTATGCCTGAAGTAGAAGAAGTCGAATACGAAATTGATCCAAAAGACTTGCGCGTGGATATCTACCATGCCTCAGGTGCTGGTGGACAAAACGTCAACAAAGTAGCGACAGCCGTTCGTATGGTCCACATTCCAACAGGTATTAAAGTGGAAATGCAAGAAGAACGTACCCAACAAAAGAACCGCGACAAAGCCATGAAAATTATTCGTGCGCGCGTGGCTGACCACTTTGCCCAAATCGCTCAAAACGAACAAGACGCCGAACGTAAATCAACCATCGGTACTGGTGACCGTTCAGAACGTATTCGTACCTATAATTTCCCACAAAACCGTGTGACAGACCACCGTATCGGTTTGACCTTGCAAAAATTGGATAGCATTTTGTCAGGAAAATTGGACGAAATCATTGACGCCTTGATTCTCTTTGACCAAACCAAGAAATTAGAAGAGTTGAATCAATAATGAATTACGCTGAAACCATCAGCCAATTAGAAAAACAGTTACAAAACCTTGGCGAAGCCCCCGAAAACCTTGCTTACGTTTTTCGTGACATCAAAGGCTGGACTTTGCTGGATTACATTTTACATCAAAATCAATCTGTGACGTCCGAGGACGAGCAAGTGTTGGCAGGGATTATGTCCCAACTAAGCCAGCACCGCTCCCCTCAATACATCACAGGTACGGCTTATTTCCGCGATTTAGCTTTAGCCGTGGATGAGCGCGTTTTGATTCCGAGACCAGAAACCGAAGAATTGGTTGAGTTGATTTTAAAGGAAAATAGCGGAGCAGATAAACGTGTTTTAGATATCGGTACAGGTAGCGGGGCGATTGCCATTTCACTCAAGGCTGCGCGGACAGATTGGCAAGTGACAGCGTCTGATATTTCAATAGATGCCTTAAACCTAGCGCGTGACAATGGGGGGAAACACCAAGTCAAGATTGATTGGTTGCAATCTGATGTATTTAGCAATCTGACAGGAACATTTGATATCATTGTTTCCAATCCGCCTTATATCGCCTTTGACGATAGGGATGAAGTGGGTGTGAATGTTTTGACCTCAGAGCCGCATTTGGCTTTGTTTGCAGACGAAGATGGTTTTGCTATTTACCGTCGGATTATCGAAGAAGCTAGCAACTACCTAACCGAGCAAGGAAAGCTTTATTTTGAAATTGGGTATAAGCAAGGTGACGGTTTGCGAAACTTGCTGGAGCAGCATTTTCCTGGCAAGCGCGTGCGGGTATTACAAGATGTATTTGGAAAAGATAGAATGGTCGTGATGGATAATGGCTAATTTAAAAGAGATTTTAGAAAATGGCGGAGCGGTGATTTTGCCGACAGAAACGGTTTACGGACTATTTGCGCAAGCCATGAACGAAGCAGCAGTTGAGCACGTTTACCAACTCAAACGTCGTCCAAAAGACAAGGCGATGAATCTTAATGTGGCTGATTTGGAAACCATTTTAGCGTTTTCAAAAAATCAACCCAGCTACCTCAAAACACTTTACGAGGCTTTTTTACCTGGTCCTTTGACCATTATTTTACAGGCCAATGACCGTGTGCCAGCTTGGATCAATTCTGGCTTATCAACAATTGGTTTTCGAATTCCCAATCACCCAAAAACCTTGGAATTGATTCAGCAAACAGGGCCTTTAATTGGTCCTTCTGCCAATATCTCTGGGCGAGAAAGTGGGAAAATCTTTGCTGATATTAAAACCCAGTTCAACAACGAGGTGACAGGGCTGGCAGATGATGCTGCCCTAACAGGCGTGGATTCAACTATTTTAGATTTATCTGGAGAAACAGCTCGAATTTTGCGCCAAGGTGCCATTACCAAGGCGGAATTATTGGCTGTGGCACCTGAATTATCGTTTGAATCCAATTAGGTTTTTAGGGGGAATTCTTCTCATAATGTTTTGGCTTTGACAGACTTGACGACAAGGGTGTCACTTGGACTTATCAAAAAGGAGATCAGATTATGATTTTTGACAAGGAAAACTACGAAGCATTTGACCAAGAACTCTGGGCTGCCGTGCACGCTGAAGAAGTTCGCCAACAAAACAACATTGAACTCATCGCCTCTGAAAATGTGGTGTCAAAAGCTGTCATGGCAGCACAAGGTAGCGTTTTGACCAATAAATACGCTGAAGGTTACCCAGGTAAACGCTACTACGGGGGAACAGACTGCGTGAACGTGGTCGAAAACCTTGCCATTGACCGTGCAAAAGAACTCTTTGGTGCTGCATTTGCCAATGTTCAACCGCACTCAGGAAGTCAAGCCAATGCCGCTGCCTACATGGCTTTAATCCAACCTGGCGATACTGTTTTGGGCATGGATTTGGCGGCTGGTGGGCACCTAACGCACGGAGCACCCGTTAGCTTTTCAGGAAAAACTTATCACTTTGTGTCATACACCGTGGACCCCGTCACTGAATGCATTGACTACGATGCTCTAGCTCAATTAGCGCTGAAAACCCAGCCAAAACTCATCGTTGCAGGAGCGTCAGCTTATTCTCGCATCATTGATTTCAAACGTTTCCGTGACATTGCTGATAGCGTTGGGGCTTATTTGATGGTGGATATGGCGCACATTGCGGGGTTAGTCGCTTCAGGTCATCACCCAAGCCCTGTTCCTTATGCCCACATCACAACAAGCACAACCCACAAAACCCTACGTGGGCCTCGTGGTGGCTTGATTTTAACCAATGATGAAGCCCTAGCTAAGAAGATTAATTCTGCGGTCTTTCCTGGCTTGCAAGGTGGACCCTTGATGCACGTCATTGCTGGAAAAGCCGTTGCCTTCAAAGAAGCCCTGGACCCTGCTTTCACAACTTACGGTGAGCAGGTGGTGAAAAATGCTGCCGCTATGGCAGAGGTTTTTACCCAACACCCAAATTTCCGCGTCATTTCAGGAGGAACAGACAACCACGTCTTTCTTGTTGACGTGACGAAGGTCGTTGAAAATGGCAAAGTGGCCCAAAACATTTTGGAATCAGTCAATATTACCTTGAACAAAAATGCGATTCCATTTGAAACCTTATCGCCTTTTAAAACCTCAGGCATTCGCATCGGCACCCCAGCCATCACTAGTCGTGGCATGGGCGAAGCTGAATCACGTACGATTGCAGAATTGATTGTCAAGACCCTAGAAAATCACCAAAACGAAACTATTTTAGAGGAGGTTCGTCAGGACGTGAAGGCTCTAACAGATGCTTTCCCGCTCTACTAACGAACACTTAAAACAGCCAACATGATTGATTTATATATTAAACGGATTGTGATTCACCAATTCACACCCAACGACACTGACCTAATCTTGTCAGACCAACCGTTGACTCTGACGCCGCGAATTGATGAGTATTTTCGCAAAAAACTCAGTAAAGTCTTTTCAGACGAAGCCAAGCGTGGCACTTTTTCTAAGGACAATGTCTTTTGGAGCTATCTCACCGATGATTTGCTGGAATCATCGGTTCAGATTGCCCAGCTTTGGAAAGAAGAATTTGTCTTGTCTGACAACCAAAAAGTCAATGACCTCATTTTCATTCAATTTGACAAGGATGGCATGGAGCACTTTGCTTTTTTGCGGGTTGCTTTGAAAGAAAATTTCACACATATTTCAAGCGATAATGATAATCCTTTGAAAATCACGCAAAACAATCTGCCAACGGCTGCACAAGTGCCTGATGAGGCCTTGATTGTCAACCGTCAAAATCGCAATTACTATCTTATCGAGAAGCGAATTAAGCATAATGGCAGTTTTGCTCATTATTTTTCAGAAAATCTCTTGCAAGTTCAGCCTGAACAATCTGTGAAAAAATCCATTAAAATGGTGGAACAGACTGCTCAGAAAATCGCTGAAAATTTTCAGCAAGATGACTTTGCTTTTCAATCGAAAATGAAAGCAGCTATCCATAAAAACTTGGAAGAAGAGGAGTTGTCGCCTGAAAAGCTAGCTGACCAATTGTTTGATAGCAACCTGACTGCCCGTCTGACCTTTGTGGATGAATTGAAAGAAAGCATTCCAGAACCTATTCAACTATCAGATATTGACCATTCGCGTCAGAGTAAAAAACTGGAAAATCAGAAACTCTCACTTTCAAATGGCATTCAACTCATTGTTCCCAATAATGTCTATGAGGATGCCGAGTCAGTCGAATTTATTCAAAACCCAAATGGAACCTATTCCATCCTAATCAAAAATATAGAGGATATTCAAAATAAATAATGTTTAAATGTATCAGACGTTTGGTTATACTTGGGCTTGTTTTCTTTGCTGGCTTTCAAATTCACGACACTTATGTCAACGTACATAATGTCTTGCAATATAAAACTATGGTGAAGGAGATTTTGGCGACCAATGACACCACTGCCAATGTTGACTTGGTTTTGGCCATGATTTACACGGAAACCAAGGGCAGTGATGGGGACGTTATGCAATCCAGCGAAAGCACCTCAGGAGTTGCCAATTCCATTACGGATAGCCAAACCAGTATCCGTCAGGGCGTCACTCTCTTGTCTAAAAACCTTACCTTAGCTGAGGAAAAAGGCGTGGATGTTTGGACGGCAGTGCAAGCCTACAATTTTGGAACGGCTTATATTGATTATGTTGCTAATCATGGTGGTAAGAGTACCATTGCATTAGCCACTGAATATTCCAAAAATGTCGTTGCTCCCAGTCTTGGAAACACCACTGGGGAAAGTTATTTTTACCACCACCCTATAGCACTCATATCTGGAGGAAAATTGTACAAAAACGGTGGTAATATCTATTACTCACGCGAAGTTCATTTCAATCTCTATCTGATTGAGTTGATGAGCTTGTTTTAACATATGTTTTAGAAAGTAGAAAATGAAAGCATTAGGACAGTATTTTAAAGGGTACCTGAAAGAGACAATCTTGGGGCCCCTTTTTAAATTATTTGAAGCTTCTTTTGAACTGTTAGTTCCCATTATTATTGCTAGAATCGTTGATACCATCATTCCCCACCATAATAAGCCACAGTTGTATGCCATGATTGGCTTGCTCTTTTTTTTGGCTATTGTAGGTGTAATCGTTGCTATTACAGCCCAGTATTTCTCATCAAAAGCTGCCGTCGGCTACACCCGTCAGCTCACGCAGGATTTGTTTAAGAAAATCATGAGTTTGAGTAAGGAGGACCGTGATCGCATAACCGCTTCTAGTTTGATTACGCGTCTAACCAGTGATACTTATCAGATTCAGACAGGTATTAACCAATTTCTACGCCTCTTTTTACGCGCACCTATCATTGTCTTTGGGTCAATTATCATGGCCTTTACCATTAGCCCAAAATTGACCATTGCCTTTGTTTTGATGGTGGTCATTCTCTTTATCTTGGTCTTTGTGATGTCACGCTTGCTAAATCCCATTTATGCAAAAATTCGTCTGGCTATCGACCATATTGTGCGTCTGACGCGTCAGCAATTAGAAGGTGCTCGCGTTATCCGTGCCTTTGGACAGGTGGACAAAGAAGAAGAGGAATTCTCTGCTGCTAATCAAGGCTACACGCGCTTGCAACTTAAGGCAGGGTACTTGTCTAGCTTAGTGACCCCTTTGACTTATGTCGTGGTTAACGGCACGCTGATTATCGTGATTTGGCAGGGAAATCTATCTATCGGACAAGGTTTATTGTCACAAGGGATGTTGATTGCCTTGGTTAATTATCTCTTGCAGATTTTGACAGAATTGCTCAAGATGACCATGTTAGTCACATCGCTAAACCAATCGTTCATCAGTGCTAAACGCATGACCGAAGTGTTTGAGATGCCGTCAGAAAATTTGAATACCCCATTGCCACAAAAAACGTCTGACCTTGCTATTAGCATCAAGGACATGAGTTTCACTTACCCATCCGCAGCTGAGCCTGCCTTGTCTGATATTAACCTGGCCATCACTCCAGGAGCCTTTATCGGGGTTATCGGAGGGACAGGAGCAGGAAAATCAACCTTGGTGGAATTGCTAACGCACCTGTACACCCCACAAGAGGGAAGTTTGAACATTTTCCAAAAGCAACACTCTCCTAAAACCTTGAAAGAATGGCGTTCGTGGGTCAATGTCGTGCCGCAAAAAGCAGAGCTGTTCCAAGGCACTATTCGTTCTAATCTGACCTTTGGATTAAAAGAAAAGATTAGCGATGAACAGCTTTGGCGTGCCTTGGATATTGCCCAAGCCACTGAATTTGTTTCAGAAAAAGAAGGGCAATTGGATGCCGTGGTGGAAGCTTTTGGGCGTAATTTCTCAGGTGGGCAGCGTCAACGGTTGACCATTGCTCGCGCCTTGGTGCAAGAAGCGCCGTTCTTGATTTTGGATGATTCCACATCAGCCTTGGACTACTTGACTGAAGCCAAGCTATTGACAGCCATTCATGAAGAATTGAAGGACACCACTTTGATTCTCATCTCACAACGCACCAATAGCTTAAAAGCTGCTGACAAGGTCTTGCTCTTAGACCAAGGCAAGCAATTAGGCTTTGCGTCACATGATGACTTGTTAGCTCACAACAAGGTTTATCAGGCTATCCATTACTCACAACATTCTGAAGAAGAAGGAGGTTTAGGATGAAAGCACGCTATCAAACACAGACCACCCAACGCTTAATCAAAGATTTGTTGACACAAAGATGGCTGGTCTTGGGAGCAACCATTGGAACCCTGATGCAAGTGAGCTTGACCGTTTACCTCCCTATTCTCATCGGGGATGCGGTTGATGTTGTTTTATCACCCAATTCCATTCAACTGTTGTTGCCAATTATTGCCAAGATGATTGCCGTCGTCGGACTCAACACCTTGATTCAGTGGGTTAATCCTTTGATTTATAACCGCTTGACCTTCCAATTCGTTTACCAATTGCGGCAAAAAGTCATGGAAAAACTCAATCAAATGCCCATTGCTTATTTGGACCGCAAGAGCGCTGGCGACCTCGTCAGCCGCGTCACGACCGATTCTGAACAATTAAGCAACGGTTTGTTAATGGTCTTTAATCAATTTTTCATCGGTATTTTAACCATTGTCATTACCATTGTGGCTATGGCTGATATTGATTTGTTAATGGTTGGTCTGGTCTTGATTTTGACGCCCTTATCACTCTTTTTGGCACGTTTTATTGCCCAAAGAAGTTACCAATTGTACCAAAATCAAACCAAATCACGTGGTCAACAAACTCAGTATATCGAGGAAATGATTCGTCAGGAAAGTTTGATCCACCTTTTAAACGCTCAAAATACTACAATCGAGCAATTTACAGGCATTAACAATACTTATGCCGATTATTCTCAAGGGGCTATTTTCTATTCTTCAACGGTGAACCCAGCCACTCGCTTTATCAATAGTTTGATTTATGCCCTCTTGTCAGGGGTTGGAGCCTTGCGCATCATGTCAGGTGCCTTCACGATTGGAGAATTGACCACCTTCTTAAACTACGTCAACCAATACACCAAGCCTTTCAATGACATTTCATCTGTCTTGTCAGAATTGCAGAGCACCTTGGCTTGTGCAGAGCGTCTGTATAGCATTTTGGATGAAAAAAGCGAACCGCTCCCAGTGAAAATAGAGCTGGACGCTGAAAACATTAAAGGGCAAATTGATTTCAAAGCCGTTTCTTTTGGTTATACCAGCCAAAAAACCTTGATTAAACATCTGGACTTGTCTATTCCGCCAGCTTCAAAAGTCGCGATTGTTGGGCCAACAGGAGCAGGGAAATCAACCCTAATCAATCTCTTGATGCGTTTCTACGAGTTAAATAGCGGCTCAATTGACTTAGACGGCGTGCCAATGTCCCATTACGACGCGGAGGCCTTACGTCACCAAATCGGAATGGTCTTGCAAGAAACGTGGCTCAAGGTTGGTACCGTCCATGATAACATTGCTTACGGAAATCCAAATGCCACAAGAGAAGAAGTCATCGCAGCAGCTAAGGCTGCCAATGCCGATTTCTTTATCCGTCAATTGCCAAACGGCTACGACACTTATCTGGCTGATGCAGGCGCTTCATTGTCACAGGGACAACGCCAATTGCTCACCATTGCCCGCGTCTTTATCAAATCACCGAAAATTTTGATTTTAGACGAAGCCACATCGTCAATTGACACACGGACAGAACTCTTGGTGCAAGAAGCCTTTGAAACCTTGATGAAAGGACGCACCAGCTTTATTATCGCCCACCGTCTATCAACCATCAAAAACGTGGATTTCATTCTCGTTATGGTTGACGGGGATGTGGTCGAATACGGTAAACACCATGCCTTAATGGCGAAAAAAGGTGTTTATTACCAAATGCAAACCGCACACGACAGTGCCTTTTAAGCCAAAATACCTCCCTCATGTTTCCCATGAGAGAGGTATTTTTTAGTTATCAGGATACTGTTTTTCAAGGATATTGCTGATTAGAATGAGCAATATCGGTTGCAGTAAAATCAGCGTCCCTGTCATGATAGCTGGTAAAAAATAATCCAATGCAATCAGCAAAACCGTGACAATTCCCAGAAAAATCATGGTTATCATCAGAGCAATGCTGCCTGCCTTTTCCTTGATAAAGGTATTGCGTTCTGTCTTGACGCTGATGCGATAAGTTGTGTCTGTTCGCATCATTTTATGGTGCAGCAAACTGAATGTAAGAAATGCTAAAAACCGCACTAAACAAAAAGATAAGCGCCATATCCATCGTTTTAGAAAAATCATTGCAAAACATCATTACAATAAGCAGGAGTGACAGGGCATAGCCAATGTACCAAATACGGTTGTTTCCCTTCATGGCAAGTCCTCCTCAATCACTAAGCGAAAGGACCTACAAGACCCCAAGTGGTACCCAAGCACTCACCGATTTTTCACCCACTGGAAAGTCCCCATAACCGTCCGCATCAATCGTGACAGGCAAAGGGTAGTGGTATAGGGCATCTTCAAAGGCTTGTCCAACCCAATTTTCCCCAACAAAAAGGCGTTTTGAGGTCGCTTTGCCATTGCTAATCACAACCGCTAGAGGATTTGGGTGCTGGTCATCGCCAAGGCAAGTCCAGCCGATGCAATTTTCCTCATCAAAATAATCCACTTCCTCGCCGTAAACCACCGTTTGACGCAGTAGAAGTAGGCGGTCAATCACATCTTTAAAGCTCTCTTGGGCAAATTCACCAGAAATGCCGTAATAATCCCCATAAAAAACACAAGGAAGTCCTGTTTGTCGCAAGAGAATGAGAGCATAGGCTGCAGGCTTAAACCACTCGGCAATCGTTGATTCTAAAGCCTGTCCACGCTGGGTATCGTGATTATCGACGAAAGTCACCGCAGAATCAGGGTGGTTTTTAACCAGCGTTCCCTCAAAAATCGTCTGCAAATCGAATTGCTCATCTTGGCTCGCGTCAAATAAATTGTGGTGCAGTCGCACATCTACCAAGTCAAAACGAAAATCCGTGCTTTCCAGATAATCCGTATTGGCTTGTTCATCGCTATTCCAAAATTCCCCAAAGACATAGAAATCATCGCCGTATTTGGCTTTCATATCGCGGATGAAATTCCCCATAAAGAAAGAATCAATGTGCTTGATAGCGTCCAAACGAAAACCTGTTATGCCAGTCGTTTCCACGAACCAGTCCGCCCAGTCGTAGATATTTTGAATGACCTCAGGGTGTTTAAAGTCCAAATCAGCGTACATGAGATAGTCGTAGTTACCGTTTTCACCATCCACCAGATTTTGGTTCGCCCAACCTTTGTTATCCCCTTGAATCTGAAAAATACCTGTCTTGCCTGTCTTGACATCGTAGTCAGTCCCAGTGAAATGGTACCAGTGCCACTCAAAAGCGTTGTATTTATGCTTTCTACCTGCAAAGGTAAAATTGGTCCAACCCTCGATTTCAAAAGGCTCGCTCAAGACCTTGGTGCGGTCCTCAGGCGACACCTCCACCACGGTAAAGACTTCCGTGTGGTCAGCAGCAGCCTTGTGATTCAAAATCACATCCGCCATAGGTTCAATGCCGTTATCTTTCAGGCTTTTAATAGTCGCTAGATAGTCAGCCTTGGTACCGTACTTAGTCCGAACGCTGCCTTTTTGCTCAAATTCTCCCAAATCAAACAAATCGTAAACACCGTACCCCACATCAGCCGAGTGCGTTGCCTTAAAGGCAGGCGGAAGCCACATCTTCGTAATCCCTTTTTTAGCTAATTGCGGTGCAGCAGCAGCCAAGTTTTGCCAGTGCTTACCATCATCAGGCAAATACCATTCAAAATACTGCATTAAGGTTTCATTTGTCATAAAAATAAATCTCCTAAAAAGAAAAAGCTGTTTCTTCCATTGTACCAAAAAGATAAAATAACGCAACCGTTTGCGTAAAGTACAACCTTTTCTGAAATATGACATGCAACTGACAAGGCAGACTGTTTGTGGTTATTTGGGAACAATAAAAAAGCAAGAGCTCTAGAAGCCCTCACCTATGGAGATTATGAAAAAGAAAAGTTTTAGGATTTTCTTATAATATAACCAAATAATCTTAACGCCCGCTTAAAAACTTTTCAAATGTTTTGACATGAGTCAATTGACTGAAATCTAACATCCTCATGACAAAATAACTCTTTTTTCAAAAAATAGGACTTTAGACGGATGTGATTTAGGGCCACATCTTATATACTAATAGCATACCGATCCTTTTCATATTAACTCCGAACAGAACAGTTTTTAGCTGTTCTGTTTTTTTCTTACCTAAAAATAGATAATGCTAAATAAGAAAAAATATGTTACAATGGGCTATGATTACTGTTGGCGGTTTGCCGACGATATAGAAAGGGTAATAATGACTGACAAATCTACATTGACTGATGTTCAAAAAATCATTGTTCTTGATTATGGTAGCCAGTATAACCAATTAATCGCACGTCGCATTCGTGAATTTGGTGTGTTCTCTGAATTGAGAAGCCACAAAATCACAGCCGATGAAGTTCGTGAAATCAATCCAATCGGAATTGTGCTTTCTGGTGGTCCTAATTCTGTTTATGCGGACAATGCTTTTGGTATTGATGAAGCTATTTTTGAATTGGGTATTCCAATTCTTGGTATCTGTTACGGGATGCAATTATTGACTGATAAGCTCGGCGGAAAAGTAGTGCCAGCTGGTCAAACAGGTAATAGCGAGTACGGCCAATCAACACTTCGCCTAAAAGCAGAATCAAAACTTTTTGCAGATACACCAAAAGAGCAAACGGTTTTGATGAGCCACGGTGATGCCGTTACAGAAATCCCAGCAGGTTTCCACTTGGTTGGTGATTCGGCTGATTGCCCTTACGCTGCTATTGAAAACACTGAGAAAAACATCTACGGTATCCAATTCCATCCAGAAGTGCGTCACTCTGTATATGGTAACGACATTTTGCGCAACTTTGCCTTCAAAATTTGTGGGGCTAAAGGTGACTGGTCAATGGATAATTTCATCGACTTGCAAATCAACGAAATTCGCAAAAAAGTTGGTGACCGCAAAGTGCTTTTAGGACTTTCTGGTGGCGTGGACTCATCTGTTGTTGGAGTCCTTCTTCAACGCGCTATCGGCGACCAATTGACATGTATCTTCGTTGACCATGGTTTGCTTCGTAAAAACGAAGGTGACCAAGTTATGGAAATGCTTGGTGGCAAATTCGGACTTAACATCATCCGCGTTGACGCTTCAAAACGTTTCTTGGACTTATTGGCTGGCGTAGAAGACCCAGAGAAAAAACGTAAAATCATCGGAAATGAATTCGTTAGCGTCTTTGATGATGAAGCAAGCAAGCTAAAAGGTGTTGATTTCCTTGCACAAGGAACGCTATACACTGATGTCATCGAATCTGGTACAGATACTGCCCAAACCATCAAATCACACCACAACGTTGGTGGTCTTCCAGAAGACATGCAATTTGAACTTATCGAGCCATTGAATACCTTGTTCAAAGACGAAGTTCGTGCGCTTGGAACAGCTCTTGGTATGCCAGACGAAGTGGTTTGGCGTCAACCATTCCCAGGACCTGGTTTGGCTATCCGTGTCATGGGTGAAATCACTGCAGAACGCTTGGAAACTGTCCGCGAATCAGATGCCATCCTCCGTGAAGAAATCGCTAAAGCAGGTCTTGACCGTGACATTTGGCAATACTTCACTGTTAACACTGGCGTTCGTTCTGTTGGGGTTATGGGTGACGGTCGTACTTACGACTACACTATCGCTATCCGTGCCATCACATCAATCGACGGCATGACCGCAGACTTCGCTCGTATCCCTTGGGATGTCTTGCAAAAAATCTCTGTTCGTATCGTAAACGAAGTGGACCACGTTAACCGCATCGTCTACGATATTACAAGTAAACCACCTGCAACAGTAGAGTGGGAATAAAACGAAGTACCGTAAAAACCCAGTATTTATGCGGGTTTTCGGCGTTCGGAGAAGTCTTTTGATAACAATTTGATAACAGCCATACAAGAGCCATTATTCTTGCAATCCAGTGGTTTATGGGTTACGGAATAATAAAAGGCGGCTTGTATGGCGGAAGAAATCCATATTAGAAAGCCCTTAGCTGTGGGTGATGATTCTATAGCTAAGGGCTTTTTGTCGTTTTTATAAGGTTTCCATAGTGGAAATTATAGCATTTTTTGTAAATATACCATATCTATAAGCTGCTTTCCACACTCAAAAATTGGGTGATCATAGTTGTCGATAAAGAAATTCTTTACGACATAAGAGCGAATAAAGCCACATTTTTCATAGAAAGGAATGGTTAATGGACTATCACCTGTTCCGACTTGTAGCACCGAATATTGCTCAGAGTATTTCGCAACAAGAAAATCAATAAGTTTTCGGGCATAACCCTGTTTTTGATAGTCAGGCAATGTAGCAATGTTCTTGATTTCCAGTACACCATTTCCCTCATCGGTGACAATGCATTCAGCTTTGACTCCATTATCGTCCAGTACATACATTGTACCACGCTCTAAATATCGGTCTACCATATCTTCTTGCTCATCGGCAAGAAGAAGTAAATGCAGATATCGCTTTTTGTTTTCGTCTATTTCTTGAATTAGCATAGCAGTAGCTCCCCGATAGATTACTCTTTCAATTTGTCCTTGAATGCTTCGGCTAAGGCATCGCTCAGCTCTTGCGAAGGGACTTTCGCCCAAAGCTGCGTGGTATCGTATTTCGGATAGTTTTATATAGGAAAAGAGAGAAAATAGATTTGGCAGACCTTTGAGGATTAGGTGAATGCTCTGTAGGTAATGTGATATAAGAAAAGGTAAAATGAATTTTGTGGAAATATGCTTTACAAGGTTTAAGTAGGAACTCTGGAAAAAATCTTCCATTCTTTTTGTTGATGAAGTATAATGTAAGCAACAAATTTGAATTGACAGAGGTAATAAAATGTTTGAAGAATTAGGAATTAGTTTTGGCACAGCACTAATCATCTTACTTGCATTATATTTTATAATTAAGTGGGCGGTCAAAAATGGAATAAAAGAAGCCTATAGGGATATTACAGAGAAAGTCACTACCGAGGATATTGAGGTAGAACAAATCTGTAACGAAGAGGAAAAATAGTTAATAAAGAGAGGTGCATATGCTATGCCAAGTATACTCGTGGTTGAAGATGATGA
>QEWY01002094.1:62826-87026 GCA_006503575.1 Baylisascaris schroederi | reverse complement strand
CCCCCCCCCACAAAAAAGACAAATGATAATGAAATAGAATGACAAACCTCGACTTTGGTGAGGTAATGAAGGCACTCCTCCTCCTCCTCATCCAATATTGCGCTGATGTTCGGGTGGTTGACAAACTATAAAACATTGTTCTTTCAACTCAACATTCATATTAAGACGTTTTCAAGACAAAAATATGAAAAGAAATATCAAAGCTTAGATTTATTTCCTTCAAAGAACAAATAAAAAAAATACTGGGTATATTTGGTGGGGGAGATGAGAGCTTCGCGGCTGACTGCCTAATCTAATATATGCGTTTAAAAAAGGTACGGATGGAGGAAAAGCAGTTTATTAAGAAACAACAATAAAGAAAACGGAAACTTACAGCAGTAACCCAAAAATTGGGTATGTCCCGGACGAGTTCGTTTCGCTTCTCAAAGAACGGCTTTCTCAACGAGTTGTACTTTTGCTCAACCTATAATACACAACACTTTATGCCCACCCAATGTCGAGCATATATAATAATAAAGATATCTGCAATAAAATAGAATATTCTTAAATGAACCACTACTGGCAATGGTAACGGAAAACGACCTACTCTACAAAAAGACTGACGGAAGAAAAGCAGACCCTATCCTTCAATTGATAAGAAATTAAAGTAAATTCAGTTAACATACATTGCAATAGCTAGCAATTGCGATCGAACCTAGTGGAAGATAGCAATGAATCTTCTATATGAGCATAAAAATCTAAGAATAAATAGCACAATTATGAATGGCAGTATTTGGCCTTTCGCCACATACCACAACCAACTTAGATCAACGCTTATCTACTGGGCTTATCAGTTGCATATTATTGTAACTATTCCAACCGTTGTTTGCTGCACATTCTTCATTCTAAAGATTACCAAAGTGAATCTAAAAGCCAAGTTTATACCTCCTTCCCAAAGTAAGAAAGCGAACTGTCAAGAAAGCTCAAAGAAATCAACTGCAAAAATATTTCCCATCATATCAATTAGAAACCTTGAGTATCTCCTCGCTGGCCTTCTCGTTGAGAGAGTCGATCTCGCCTTGCACCTGATCTATCTGCTCAAGAATCTTCTGCGTAGCCTCATCGTAGTCCGATTGTGCCTAAACACATTCAAACGGATTAAGAGAAGTGATGAAGGAAGTCTCTGAATCTGCACTTCAACCACCTAACATTCAAATTATTTCCAGTAAGAAGTTCAACTGAATTTCAGGCGTAAACAAGTCCTCTCAAAGCTCAGGAGGGGAAAGCGGAGAGGCGAGATGCCTCCGACGTTCAACGATGGAAGATCCCTTGTTGGGAACCTTCAGAATGGCGCTCTCGCACATCTTTCTTCGTTCGGGAGTGGATACGTACTCATTCGTCTCGAAGTAGGTAGGTCGCCTCGTTAAACTGGACAGTATCCGAACATGGAAGTTGCACCGCATAAGCTCAGCTGCCTCTAAGCAGAAAAGTATCGCCTTCTGAGGTCTAGATGCCCAAGATTCCACGATGACTGTTTTGATTCATCATCACGGTAGCCCCGAAGCAATACTACCTAACATCCATATAAAGAAAAACAGCTACCTAAACGTTTGCAAACGCAAATAACAGAACACCATTGTTATAGGCATAATTTGGAATGCATCTATACGCTACTAAAATTCTGTAAAACAAATGGTAAAAGTATTCTGAATAACACTTACGATTTAAAGCGAACCATGAATCAAGTTTCATTCCGATCAATTATTATGATTTACAAAGATTAAAAATCCAGAAATGCCCGATCCTAAGTTCTCTACTTCGAGCTGCTAGACTAACGGCCGCATTGATGAACATACTCCAACTAGATAATAATATGAGGCTAGATGCTGTACAGGTATGTCTCCCTATAGACTATTAATATAAACGAAGATAAAGAGTACAGCCTTGCTGCATATTAGAGTATAATAAAAATAAAATAAAGATTGCTAGGAAAATCCAAGTGCATAAGCATAAAAGATCATTAAAAATATTCGTTTATAAATTTACACAGAGAGTGTCACCTCGGTTCCAAAACGTAAGAACAGGACGAATTTAAAGCCTATAACGCACCTATACCCGCAAAAATAATAATCTGCAATGATCTTTCATAATCTACCTTACATCGAGGCCATTCAAGTTACGAAAGCGAAATCCCCCAAATGCTTAAAGTCTACCTTTGTGTCCTTTGCTTCTTCACCGTTGGTTTCGTTGTCGGTCTTTGCACGCTTTGTTGCCGGCTCTCCCATCTCTCTACGCTGATCGTGAATGCCGATTGCTGAATTCGCCGCGAAACACGAAAAAAAAAGGGTTCAAGTCTACAAATAGAGAGCACATTAGAGCTATAACACATCTATAAAGCGATCATAACGCAGATAACACGAATGCTGGGTGCATTAAACATATTCAACGAAATCAACTGCTTAGCATCGTCTCTATGAGAGAATATTCACAAAAAAAAATCTGTTTATATTTAAATAAATTCGACAAATATAACGCATTGCTGATGACATTATTATGTGACAATTGCGCCGCTAGCAGATAGGCGTTTAATGACGCATAGCATAAAAAAATATGGTTGGGGCTCAGTGCCAAAATGTCAGGCGCAATGTTGAAATGTGGTCTTGGCTGTAACGTGTGCCTCAGCGGAAGCTTCACACAGGTGTCCATCATACACATACGAGAGGATTTAAAAGCTGTTCACCTGCCCTAACATCAACGTTACCAATTACTCAATACTGCTCCGTACTACGATGAGATCAGTTCCGTACTACGAATGAGGGCAACATATAGATAGACATGAATATAGAACCAAAGAACCTCCCTTTTCTATTTAAAAAAAAAAGAAGAGTGGAATGCTTACTGTCGGTTTCTATTAACGTAGTAAACAACCAAAAAGTCCTCCATATATGTTGATTGAAATGTATTAAACATGTGGGAAAATGTCTTAATGTATGCTCGTTAAAGTGCGAATAAATAAGCACCCAAGTGTTAGAAGATGACTTCAACCCATGGGGAAGGGAAAGAGAAAATACTTAGGAAAGACATATGAAAGAGCAATACGATGCGAAAAACTCCGGAACTCCGGAAGTGATCCACAATGGTGATGAAACTTGGGCGAAAAAAAAAGCGAAGAGACATTGGTCAACGGGACCTTCACAAAGCATCAAATTCTGAATAACACTTACGATTTAAAGCGAACCATGAATCAAGTTTCATTCCGATCAATTATTATGATTTACAAAGATTAAAAATCCAGAAATGCCCGATCCTAAGTTCTCTACTTCGAGCTGCTAGACTAACGACCGCATTGATGAACATACTCCAACTAGATAATAATATGAGGCTAGATGCTGTACAGGTATGTCTCCCTATAGACTATTAATATAAACGAAGATAAAGAGTACAGCCTTGCTGCATATTAGAGTATAATAAAAATAAAATAAAGATTGCTAGGAAAATCCAAGTGCATAAGCATAAAAGATCATTAAAAATATTCGTTTATAAATTTACACAGAGAGTGTCACCTCGGTTCCAAAACGTAAGAACAGGACGAATTTAAAGCCTATAACGCACCTATACCCGCAAAAATAATAATCTGCAATGATCTTTCATAATCTACCTTACATCGAGGCCATTCAAGTTACGAAAGCGAAATCCCCCAAATGCTTAAAGTCTACCTTTGTGTCCTTTGCTTCTTCACCGTTGGTTTCGTTGTCGGTCTTTGCACGCTTTGTTGCCGGCTCTCCCATCTCTCTACGCTGATCGTGAATGCCGATTGCTGAATTCGCCGCGAAACACGAAAAAAAAAGGGTTCAAGTCTACAAATAGAGAGCACATTAGAGCTATAACACATCTATAAAGCGATCATAACGCAGATAACACGAATGCTGGGTGCATTAAACATATTCAACGAAATCAACTGCTTAGCATCGTCTCTATGAGAGAATATTCACAAAAAAAAATCTGTTTATATTTAAATAAATTCGACAAATATAACGCATTGCTGATGACATTATTATGTGACAATTGCGCCGCTAGCAGATAGGCGTTTAATGACGCATAGCATAAAAAAATATGGTTGGGGCTCAGTGCCAAAATGTCAGGCGCAATGTTGAAATGTGGTCTTGGCTGTAACGTGTGCCTCAGCGGAAGCTTCACACAGGTGTCCATCATACACATACGAGAGGATTTAAAAGCTGTTCACCTGCCCTAACATCAACGTTACCAATTACTCAATACTGCTCCGTACTACGATGAGATCAGTTCCGTACTACGAATGAGGGCAACATATAGATAGACATGAATATAGAACCAAAGAACCTCCCTTTTCTATTTAAAAAAAAAAGAAGAGTGGAATGCTTACTGTCGGTTTCTATTAACGTAGTAAACAACCAAAAAGTCCTCCATATATGTTGATTGAAATGTATTAAACATGTGGGAAAATGTCTTAATGTATGCTCGTTAAAGTGCGAATAAATAAGCACCCAAGTGTTAGAAGATGACTTCAACCCATGGGGAAGGGAAAGAGAAAATACTTAGGAAAGACATATGAAAGAGCAATACGATGCGAAAAACTCCGGAACTCCGGAAGTGATCCACAATGGTGATGAAACTTGGGCGAAAAAAAAAGCGAAGAGACATTGGTCAACGGGACCTTCACAAAGCATCACGATCAACTCTAGTTATAATCGTAATGAAGCGCCAACGCATGTTAAGGACAAGGAATGCTAAGCTAGAATATATGGGCCGGTCAGCCATTATTATGACCAACAAATCATGACCAACAAACTAAGAGAAACCCTAACATATAAAAACTTTAAACGAATTGCAAACAACATTTTGCACCATAGAGAAAAGAAGAATATAGGTCAAATATGGTTTCCGTTAGGATCGGAGTCAAATTAAACTCATAAATCCCGTTAACAAACAGATGTGGACATAACAGTACCGATTCAGAATGAAGGAAGGCTGTCCCGAAACAGGAATGTGAACTAGCTTTACCGATCCGGTTCGAACCGGATACGGAAACAGATCAAACCTAAAGCAACCAATTCTACTGTCTCCAGACTAGACTGATTCTGCTAGGACTTTGCATGGCATGTATGAAAATTTTCGAATTACAAATAGGTCGACTGTAGAAATGATCGAACAGGTGTAAATACAAGTAGCAAAGAGGTGACAAAAGTAAGCAACAATAGCAATAAAATGTGATAGCTTAACTAATCATTCACCGTTTATCGCCAATGATATAAAAGACAGCCGGGTGGTAGCAATAGTAGTGAATTTCCTCTATTACTATCGAAATGAAATTTCCATTATTTGACTGCAAAACGGGTCAATTCCAGTACAAAGCGATTAAGAGGCGCTCAATAGTCACCAAAAAAAAAAAACAACGAATCAACTCACACAGTTGTGCATAGATAAATACCATAAAATACCATCAATACTATAAAGACTAGTACCAGAAAAACCTTTAATATGAACGAATTTTAAACGTTCCATCAACAAAAACCCACAAAAAAACCAAAAAAGAACCGCACTCCCTCCCCCTAAATGAGGGAAATGGTTGCGCAACGAAGGTCAGTCAGTTAACCAACGAACTGCGCGCGTCGCCGTACGCGATCGATGCACTCATTGCCAAATAGGCGCGTTTACCGCGTTAAAAAGTGGACGATACGCCAAAATTTCACACTTTTATCTCATAGTACAAATCAGCCGATTGTGTTAATATGCAAATTTTTTTTTTTGGTGAAATAGTACTTAGCACAACCTATAAATGTGGAAAATGCGAATTCGTAGAGAATTATGCAAATTTTTGGGCTTAGCTGACAGCTGTGTGGAGATAAGAAGATAAGTGTTGCGCGCTTGGCAAAAGATCATCATCGAATCAGCAATGAAACTTATGGTGGAACGATTCGAGCATATCATTTCTAGATAATTTATCAACAATAAAACGAATTGCTTTCAGCAAATTGCTAACTTCATAAAGTCGTATATTTGTCATACTAAACAACTTCATATACATACTAGAAGTAGGCCTGTTCTCGATTCACCAAAACTTTTGAGGAGGGGGTAGGGGGTGGGAAAATGGAGAGGTGGAGGGTTGGGAAGGGAAATTTTTATCGATTATTTTCTCGCTGAAAAGAAGGAATTTACTCATGAACGTTTATATTCGTCTAGATTCATAGAAAACTAGTTTTTCTGCAAAAATAGACGTAATTTCCCTCGATGACCCTACCGGAAGTTGTGGATGGAACTCCGTCCACCTTGTAGTGACCATCACATCCTCTTTTGTCCACCTTCGTCTCCCAAAGAACATCTATGCAAATGACCATCACTACTGCTACACGACCATTATGTTTCACTTATTCAGCTAATGAAAATTTTCCTGACCACAGAAACAAGAATTTCAGCGCAAAATGTTCTAGTCGTTATATTACGGAGCAATACGGTAGCCTCGTTACACCGTACATACAATGAATTCTAATCTATTTGCAATAAACTTGCAACAATAAAAGAACATTGCAAAAATTTCAAAACAATTTTTGAAAAATCTCTCCTACAGTATGCTCCGCTTAAGACGTTCGATGTGCAGTCAGCGAGTTTGGAAGCAATCCAAAAAAGTGACGTCACTCTACGAAAATACCAATCGAATGCAACGATTTGTGTACGTGCCAATAAAACGCGCGTTGTGGGTGGCGGTGATGTGCGGATGGATTTTTGTTATTTGCTCGTATTTGATTTTGATCTCATATTCTTTAATCGATTGGTTATTAGATTTCGTAATATTTGTAACTGCTATAGGTCAAAACTTGCAAGTCTCGCTGGTAACAAATCTCTATAGGTCAAAACAACGAGTTGATCAACAACTTTAATGGCGTGCTATTGCAACTGAGATCAAACCAATTGTTGGGTAATCATTTTTGATCTATGGTCGTTTTTGATCTATGATCTACGACCCTTAACCATTGCCCTTTAACCTTGACTGCTTATGCGTTCATATTCTAACATTTCGAGCGCATTCTACTGTACAGCGAATGTATACGACCGTTTAAGGATTGATTTGCTGTAAAATATAATCAATTACATAATGTGGGCAATCCATGGCTTATTATCCATGAGAGTGGAAGAACTCTTGACCTTGCGAACGGTTCTTCCATAAGGGCGGAATCCGTATCCACATCATAGAGAAATGGACAGTACAAAGCTAATATTTAAGAATCGATGAGACACCATGGAAGATTTTTCTCACAAAACAGTGTAACAATTCAGCGCCATAAAAGAAATGCAAGGCTCTTTCATTAGCATGTTAAAGTATATAGTTGCTGACGTTGTCATGTAGAACTTAATATGCAAAAAAAGGGACCTATAGACTTGCAGGAGCACTGAAAGGAGGCGCATGGATTCCACTGTTTTGTGATAGATGCCATGGATTGCACTATTTCTTGGTCTAGCCGTTCTTGTTTCATTGTTATATCTTTTGTTTTTATCAAGTATTCGAAGATATTTTAAATCGTAACAAGTACGATTGCATTTGCAATTTGATATAGAAATAGTCCGTATTGTGTTACGCTTTATATTTTGATTATAAACAATACTCTTATAAGTGTGGCTTTGATGCTTTCAGTGGAGTATATAAAGATTCTGAAGCGTCTCAATGGTTCATTTAATCGGTGTTTATTGGCAACGATGCATATTGCTTTAATTATTATAGGCGAATGATGAGTGTAAGAATGACCAGACGATATTGTTCGGGATGTGTCGATCACAGGTGTGATTTATAGTCGACATAAAACTTCAAACTACATTCGGCTTGGCTCTTCGATTTTCCTTTTTTTGATTGAAAGAGAAGCAACTTGATGAGCTGGACAAGCACTGATCTTAGTGACCACTCTTTATTATGCTCACGGAAGAGTATAAAGGAAGTGAGTGAATATATCCTTGAAGATTCTCTCATATTATTTTATTATTTTTTAAAAATGCGCTTTTTAATTTTGGAAATTTCAGTGGAAGGGGATGTTCATTGGAATGGTAATAGCACATTTACACGATCATATTGATATTATTTTTATCAATTACGCAATGTTTTTTTCTTCTTTATAGAATGAGAACTCATTGGCAACAACATTAACACAAAGTCGTAAACGAACTCATGAGGCGAACAGTGATAACGATTTTCACTATGTAAGTTTATCTTCTTAATGTCTATTTGTTGATTGCATCTCCTAATATATACTTCTATTTTCAATATTTAGATCATTTTCAATATTTATATTTTACCGTATTCTCAGATCATGGTTGATTATATGCTTATGACAGTATGAACTTGCTTTATAAATTAGTGTTATTGCTTGTGGCATAATATTTTTGAATAAAAGCAATAACAAATTGTGGTTTGGCATTTTTGAAAAAATTTCTCTAAGGCGAGTAATAATATTTACAGAATATGAATGGTTCTTTCACCGCTTCAGCGCTTCGTGACGATGCTTTTTATCGATGTCCACCTCCACCGTTGCCACCGGATACGTTGACTATTGGTGTCCATCGTCGTGGTCCCGTAACGCCCCCTGATCCGAACGGTTGTGGTTCTACTCTTAGCGAAAATCATCCACAAGTAGGATTTTTTTTAGCTAATATTTCCTTGTAGTTACCTTGCAGGATGTAAAAATGTGGGAAGGTAAACAGTTGGGTAATTTTGATGCTATTGGAAGTTGTGCTTGAATGAGACCTCACCAATGGTCGCTCAAAGGCCTTTATTTTCTCTTATAGGATTTTATCGAGCAAGGCTTTCGTTTTCTTCCTCTTCCGCTTTATTCACTGACCTGCTGAGGGCAATGTTATAACATTTGGCACTTGAGAGTCATCTAATCATAATGTATGATGAAGAACATTGCTTAGGATGTCGTCATGCAAGAAGACAATTTCGTAGATGCCGCTATGGAGCTCGAGTCGGTTGGCAGTACGTCACGAACTCCCTCACCAGCACGTCCTGAAAAGTTTGTTTTATTCATTAAATGTTGCCATAGTATATCATTTTGTTTATCTTTAGTTGCATGTGTGTTTGTATTGTTTTACTTCCATGGTCATAAAAGCTTCACCTTTAACACTTGCCAAGAAACTTTGTGGAATTATTTTATTTTAGTCATATCAGGCCGAAAAGGAGGTCATTTAAGTATTCGGAAATGGTATTGAAGAGGTGTAGAGAGAAGAAATAGGGTGCCTATTTTGCAGAATTTTTGAGATGGTCTTTTTTGGAGAAGGAAATAAAATAGATGAAGGAAGGGGAAGAAAAGAATTCGCAAAGTAAGCATGAGTTTACCCATTCATAACGTAACCTTCTCCGTTAAATTTTCACTGTTTGCACCTTTGTCGCATTGCATCTTTTGATGCACAGTGTCGTATCCTTTAAATTGCTTCCAGGTTTTACCTTGCAAATTGCTAATGCTTTCTCTCTGTTGATCGTAAAATGTATTTCATTTCGTTTTAAGAAGAGTACGCCGAGGACCTCATACACCACCAGAACCACCGAAATCTTCAGTGGACTCTCGTTCGCCATCGCCGGTGATAGAGAGACAATCGGCAATACAACAGACGCCTCCCTCATTTAGGGGACCACCGCGCAAGTCGAGTCCAGTTATTGTTTTACCCACTGTCAACTTGTGTCCTCCGTCGACGTTTCAAGAAAGATCTCCCACTGGATTTGTGGGTTAGTCAGTTGTATACTTTTCTAGTTTCAAGTCGCCTATGATCTGTACTAAAATCTTTAATTAGTTACTGGATGCTCTCTTTTGTAGATTGTATAGCATGTACGTATGATAGTGATGATAGTGACTTTTCATTGTATGAGTGACTTTTATTCACACGAAGGAAATGAAGGAAAAATAGGACATTATTTCAAGCTGTTTTCGGAAAAATCGATTTTCATAAAAACTAATCATTTTTCGATTTTTTTATGGAAAGAAAAAATTGGAATTCATGGGGGGGGATTGTTCCTTTCATCCATTTGAAGCATTTGAAAATATGACGTCTCAAGGGGATTGCGAATCGAAGCTTCAGATTGAGGTGTCTTATATCCTTTAGTTTTTGACTGGTGAATTTTAAAATGATCTTTGTTATAGGTGTGGGTTACTGCGGAGGTGTGTCATCCACAAATAGTAAGGGCATGTTGCCTGTGCATCGTATACCTGTCTTGCCACTTAAAAGCCCGCAACCATTGGGAAATTCAAGTGGGCCAATTCCACTCAATGCGGTCGTTTTTGATGGTGGCATTTCCCCTGGGAGAATGCCACCAACTCATCATGTTGGTATGATGGATTTTGGCACCGGGACGGAGCCAGCTCCTCCATATGGAGTTCCAGTATATCAAACTCGACCACCTTGGCCTACAGATGTTTCTCTTGGTACGCCATCGAGTTATGAATACGCATCTCCGATACAAAGGTATTCGATCATATTTCTCAAAGTTTAAAACCATTATTTTGGCCTTGATTTCATTTCTCTGCCAACTTTTCTATCATTTTTCGATTTTTTCTTTTGTGAAAATTAGAATTTATGCAAACGTTTTAGAGCGCCTATAAAAAATTTGAACTCATACCTACCACAGCATTTTCACCTGCCACTTGCGCCTTTTTTCCATTTGATAGTGTTTATTGGAGAATGCTGAAAAATAACGTCCTAATGGCAGCACAACTGAGTTTATCAATTCTTCATAAATTAGCAGAAATGGTGTTGTTCTTTAGTAGTTATTGCAAGCAGCAATATCCTTTCGGCTATATTAAATTTGAACTCATACCTACCACAGCATTTTCACCTGCCACTTGCGCCTTTTTTCCATTTGATAGTGTTTATTGGAGAATGCTGAAAAATAACGTCCTAATGGCAGCACAACTGAGTTTATCAATTCTTCATAAATTAGCAGAAATGGTGTTGTTCTTTAGTAGTTATTGCAAGCAGCAATATCCTTTCGGCTATATTTCAGGGGGCAAGATTAACGAACATCCTTATATACTCTATGTACAATACAAACAGTTTAAAAAAAATCCTTCCTCATGTTCTCCTTGATGAAGAGGCCAACTTAATGCATAATAAATGACCCGCAGGATATACATCGTTGTGAATATTTCAGTGATGGAGTTCCACATAACGATATGTTGTCTCCACCACCACCGCCACCACCTCCACCGCCACCTCAACCGCAGAGTACAACTGTGAGCAGTAGTTCCTCTATGACAGCCTCACCGAAACAGCCAGAACCACCTAAAACGAAATCAACAACAGGTCTCAGCATTGTTTTAAACATTTTCCGCCTTTTTTTTTATTCTAAAAGAGTGCATGTGCTAGTTTTATTTCGCTGCTGTGTTTTAATTTCATCAACTCGAAGAAGAGTGATGAATATATTTTGCATATGAATATTTCTATCATTTCATCAAAATTTAAATATGGAAATATTCGATAATTTGCTCATTTGTAGATGCTGGCAGAAATTTCTGCGTTGTTTCCTCCCCTCATTTCCGTATCGACCTGCGCGGTTTTTGCACATTCCATGAAGGAGTTTTTGTTGCGTCAATTGTTCTTTTATAAATCAATGATCGGACTATGTTTTGAACTTGGAATGAACTGTTATTTGAGCTCCAGCTTGAGCTTGAGCTTGAGCTTCAGCCTCAGCTTTTTAAAGAAGTCACACTTATAGTAGTCAAACTTCATAAGATTTTGCAGAGCGAAATTTTTATTTTGTGACATAACCTTTAGCAGAGTTGAAGTTGATGAAAGGGCAAAGAAAAAGAATTACCACTATCAATGATCATTTGTCATTTTATTTCAGCAATGTTTGATTTGAAGTTTTTAAAGAAGTTGTATATTTATAGAAGAGTCATCGTTGTCTACATCGAAACAAACACAGCAGCAATCAACTTCAATAGCAATGGATCCCATACTTCTTGCATTAGCTGATTTTGCACCGAAACAATCAAAGGAAAAGAAGATACATAAAAAGGCTTCATCAAGTGCCATCGATTATAAAAAACGATTCCCTGAACGAAATGAGAGCACTTTGAATCAAAATGAGCGTAACGAACGAAGACCCTTGACGAACGGAAATAAGGTAGCATCACGTGCAGAAAAGGTCTCTGATGAGAGATGCGAACAGGAAACAACTAAAGCAAAGCAAAAACTGGGTGAAACAACTTCAGAAAAGAATTCAGGGCTGAAAGAGTCGGAGAAAGAACGCTTGAAAGAGCGAGCTGGGGAGAGGGATATGTTGAAACAAAGTGCTGACTACGAGAAGAAAAAGAAAAAAGGAAGAGTTGTCGAGGAAAAAATTGGGAATGAGGAAGTGATCAATGAGAGAGGGAACTCCTCATTGGAAGGTTCTTCTGCAGATGGAGACGGTACGTCGCAGAAGAAGACGATAGAGGGAACGGATGCCACGCCGAAGGAGAAAGAAAGAGGAAAAGAAAGAAAACGCAAAGAGGAAATTGTGAAGCTGAAGAATGCCGATAATTCAAAGAAGGGACGCACTGTAAAAGAACTGACAACAATGGAATCCGAAGAAACAAACGACAAAATTACAAAGGAGAGACAGATGCAAGAGAAAGTTACAAAGGCAAAGAGTGTAGATGGAAAGGTGCATCAAGGAAGAAGCTCAGGAAGTAAGAAGAAGAGTGTTCGGATGAGGAGGGCGGTGAAAAAGAGAATAAAAGCAATATAAAGAAAGGAAAACAAGAGAATGACGACACTGATGCAACCGATAATAGGCCACAGGTCGGGTCTTCAACTCTAAATCAGGAATCCAATGTAAAAATGGAACAGATGTCAGAGGTTAGTAGCGGTTTCTGGTTATTTCAATTGTTTTATTATTAACGTACAATAAGCTTCTTTAGATAGATTTAGTAAGCAAATAGGTTTTCCTAATTTTCACTTCTGTGTATTCGTTGTTGGTCTTGGCACAACTTGTTGCTCATCACAATGAGAAAATATATTGAAAGAACAGAGATTATGTCTGATTCACCTTATAATACAGTGATTATTAGTTAATTTGCAGGATGGGGAAAATCCAAGTACCGCTTGTCCGACGTTGATGCTGACCAGTGTAAAGGAAGAGGTCATCACCGGTCTCGATCTGTTATCATCTGCTGCGCTTATAGGGTATGTTTTTGTTGATACTACTTAAAAGTCTTTTCGTATCACAGTTGAGGGATTCCTCACAGTTTGTTGACAGCTCACTTATAGTTTTTGCTATTCTGGGAATGTTTGTACTATTTGGAAGATACACAAAAGTTTATTAGGGGATTATCAAGCAGGATTGATGTGCTGTAAACATGCATCGAATGGGCGCTTCTGTCATATCGCTGACAAACTGTCGCCTACGGTTACAACGTTTTGGTGTTATTTGCAGTCCGCCAAAAACCGATTCATTACGAATCTTTGTGTGGAATTTGATCGTATATAAGAGGGCACTATTCAAGTGTGCATACTTTCTTTTATCTATTAAACTTTTTTAATGCTAAATATTTGTGGTACAGGCTTGGTGGGTGCTGTACACCTTCGACAAGTGGTGCCACAGATTCGACGACGAGTGGCTCATCTGCGCGTTCAGAGATTACGAAAGGCAGTGGGACAGCTAAGGAATCCTCGAAAAAGGTACTGCTGAAAGATGGCGATACAAGAAATAGCAAAAGTGAAGCACGTCGTCGATGGAAGGACTTATTTCCAAGGGTCTCAGAAAAGGTAGTCGTTCTTAGTGCAAAATGCTTTTATGCTGCATCATTGGGCACTTAATATTCCAAAAATAAAAGAAAAATTTCAGTTCCGTAAATTTATTCGAATTGAAATGCATCCGAATGGAGGTGCATCGATATTGAAAGCTAATTGGTCGCAAATAGCGAAACATTTCGATGAACTCGAGAGAGAGCAATTCACTCGTGAATTCATTGCGCTTGGTCTTGCAGAAACAGAGGGCATTCCAATTTTTGTAATCGGTATCATTGAGAATGCAACCGGTTACATTCAGGTATCGTTCTCATTTCCTTTCCCGATGGGTAATTAAGCGCAGTAATCATAGTAGTTGATCTTATAAAAACTGGTCAAGATGCATTTCGCTGGCTTAGTTTATTTCATTCGGATTTTATCCTACAAATGTGGTATGTAATCAGAGGACTGGTAAGATAGTGAAGAGGAGGAAAGGCCAAAATGGTTTCTTGCTTGAATCGGAGCCCACATCATATTGCTTTGATGTAAAACTTCATCGTCGGTCACCGTGGAAATGTGGCATAAGCATAGCGAGCTTCACATACTAATTTATGTCGTGGAAAGCTTTTTTATTCATTTTCTCCTTTTTGCTCGCAATGGAAGAAAATGTGAGAAACGTCGAAACGTCTTTTTCAAGGTGATTTCAGCATTGAATAAGTGATGCAACTTGTGGAATATTTCGGGCATACTGTTTTGCATTCTGAAATGCTGTTACTGCGTTTATTTTTTCAGTGTTAATTTTACATTTCAGAATACATTGGAGTATTTGGCAAAGACTTACCCACATCTTCCTGTAAAAGTGGGAGCACTATTAAACAAGCAGATCGTCCATACGACGACTATCTCCGAATACTATGAACGTGCCATGGAAACTTGCCATCATGGCACCTATAGGTGGGTACCTTTATCAATGTTGTGCTGGCTTTTTGATGCTTCGAGTATTGCATAAAGCCGTTCTATTGCATTGCATTGCATTGCAATATTGCATAATGTAGAAGGCCATAGTGCTGTTTTCTATGGATCGGATTTAGGACAGTGGGAAGTTATTTACAACAACGATCATTTGATAGCGTCGACAACGTTGTCATGAATTTGATGCACTATTTATGACTTTATGGTTTAGGAAGGTTGTTATAAGTAGTGCCAGCAGGTTTATGGTCCTTTAGCTATTACCGTTTTTTCGGGTATGGGTAACTATTTCCCATTTTGCAGGTATGGGCCATTGCATGCGTTAAGTATCGTTGGAACGAAACAAGAAGAATGTGGAGATTATTTCAAGGTAAGCATGTTTAACTTTTATTGCCTGTTATACGGGAATTTTCTACTCGATCGGAACAGCTTTACTTATTATTAAAAGAGAAAGTATATGAAACTATAATGGTTGTTAATGAGTAGTTATATATTTAACAGTTGTATATTTTGGTTCATTTCGACTTAGCACAGTTGGAAAGGGAATTGTGAGTAAGGTTGAGTAAAGCATATTCAGATGTATCTTTTACAGGAATTATTGGAGAAGATCGAAGAATTCCCTATGTTACGATTATTAATGCCATGGGGTGAGTACTCATGTGCTGAGATGGACAGCCCTGCCGATAGTGACGATGGTCCAATATTTTGGGTTCGACCAGGCGAACAGGTGGGATGATTCCTTATTCGTTGATCTTGATTACCTGTTAATGGCTAGTTTAGCATCGTTACTGAATCCTAGCAATCTGATATTCTGGTACTTTTTTATAAACATCATACAGTTGGTCCTTTGGCGAATTTTGGTACTTTTGCTTCGGATTTCGTATTTTAATTCATTCGTCATCTGCTGATCCCATAATAATTACTTCAGCCATCGCCTTCATTGAGCATTACAATGTTGATGAAAGATTTCATTTTAAGCTGATCCGTGCTGATGAGCCAAAAGACGAGAAATCACGTCGACGTAACTCTTGTCGACCATCTCATCATCTTTCATACAGGTATTATTTATGCTCTTGTTTGCCAAGTTTGGTAAGGGTTTATCCAGTTCAACTATTAGAAAATTATGAACATGTTGAGATCGGTTGCCGCACTTCATAGATCTACAATTTATATTCGCTTTGAAAGTTTCGTTGACATGGGTCTTAATCTGGCTTCTTGCTTGGTTTCTTTTAGTACCTAAACGTCTAACCATTTCCTCTTCCAAGGTCGAGGGAGCATCGTGAATTCTTGTTCGAGGATCGTACACCTGCACATGCGGATCACGTAGGAGATGGTCTTGAAAGGAAAACGACAGCAGCTGTCGGCTTCTTGCAAGCTATTGTGGGACCAAATGAAAAGAAGTTAGTGTTTAACGTGAATGACTTTATATATATATATATATATATATATATATATATATATATATATATATATATATATATATATATATATATATATATATATACTACCCGCTCAAAAAGCCGCTGAATTTGCGGCAAAACGAACAAAACTACTTTTTTTAGTGAGTTTATGTCCGTAGCTCGTAGAGAATGTTCATTAAATCTTTAGATCAAGAATTCCTATTTCAGTGCGTGCAGTGGGTGGAAGAAGCGAAGCTAAATCAACTGAGAAGAGATGGAATCCGATATGCGAGGTTCCAGGTATGCACATTGTTCAGAGTCAAATACTGCATGTTTTTGTTTCTGTAGGGACCAAGGGAGGGGAGAGAGGTGATAGAGGCAGGAGGATACCATTTTAAAGACTGTATACTTTAAACGTATCAAACTGTAGAAGAAAATCTGTAGAGAAAGTTGTATGTCTAAATGGAATGTTCGGTCACGAATTTTGACACTTCTTTAAACAATGTGCATTGCGTTAAGCGCTTTCATATTAATGGGTCTATAATTAAGCCAGTTGTACATAATTTCTTGAATTATTATTGTCTGAGTTGGCCTTCCAATAATTTGAGTCATATTTGATGCCTATGTTAGTATTGTCGTTCCCATCGGCTGGATGATGTTTGGCTAATATGACTTTAAATGAGCTGTTTATTGATATAAAGTGGGAAACTTTTAGGAGATGGGGAGAGGGGGGGGGTAAGATTATTGTACGATCGTTGTATGAGGTGTTAATTTGCAGCTGCACGATAACGATGCATACTTTCTGCCACGTGGTGTGATCCATCAGTTCAGAACGGTGAGTGCATGTTCATCAATTGCATGGCATGTCCGATTGAAGCAGTATTATGAAGAAGAGAGTAATGAAACTCATTCGGAGTCGCAATCACCATCCCGAGGGCAAGAGGCATCGAGCAGCTCCACAAAGCGGAATGGCCAGTCTACAGGTGTCAAGTAGGCCTTTCGGCTTAATAGTTTTTTAGAGGACACAGACTAGGCCCTGGTGCATTGCTGGTGTTTGCTAGAACCGGAGATGACTTGTTTTTATTGGAAGGGGAAGAGGGTTTCAAGTTTCTAAGGTTGCTTTCAAGCATTTTAGGATGCCGCTGTAACAGCTTCAAGGTTTTCTGTGAACGATAGATTGTTCAGCAAAAAAGAGGACATAAGAAAGGGCAATAAACATCGATTTTGGGTGGAGATGCTTTTTTGTTTTGATAAAAGATTTTATTCAAAGATGAACTAGTATGTGCTTGCAGTAGTATTATGTTTGTTTTACTATATTATAATTGTTTATTTGAAGTATCTAAGTGTTAGTTTTTTCTTTAATATGTGTATTTGAAGTTTATAATTAGTGAACGGTAGGTTAATAACGTTCATCGTTTAGTGAAGTATTTTAGATGTCTTTCCATGAAGACGATGTATAAGTATGATGATCTTTTATTGTACCTCTTGTACCCTGCGGAAGGAAATCCTCCATAATTGGTGAGGTGGCTGTTGAAGAACTGCTATTAGATGGTGGTGACACCCACCTATTGAAGTTTTAATACTGAATCAGTGGGTGGTGTTTTTTTTTAAATGTGGCAAATTGATGAAAATGAAAGCAAGCAAAGTAGGATTTAGTGGGGTGGTATTTACGGAATACGTTTACGGGAAATGTTTTACGGAATATTTGTCGAATAGATCCGATGAATATTTCGAAGGGGGAATGCGGGCACCTTCAGCAATATTTTTTTAACTTCACAAGATTGNAATTCCCAATCCTGCTATCGCAAATACGCAAATCCTTTATTCATTGGAATCTCGTTGCATCTCTCTTGTTGAAATTTCTTAATAAACAATTGTTTAGATTTAAATATGAGTTCCGCAGTCTTCGTGTTTATCCACTGTGCTTAAAGTATATTTGCCTAACGTCTAGGCAAGATCCTTTACTATACGACCTTATTGTGCAGGAAAGAATGGGATCCGCCGACCTTTGCGGGGTAAAGGGATGAGAAGGAAGAGAGTACAACCAGACTAAAGTAGAAGGGTAAATGTCCTTCCCATAGCGGTATTATCCCTACAGCAAAACATTTCTGAGCATGAGATTGTATGGAATAGTATTTTAAAACATATGACCGTCTGGAAGGAGAGGTTCCGTCTATGTTGTTTCGCACTCTACTCGACCGATAACGGGTGCAGATCCTCAAGGTGATCTGAATGATTAGATGAGCCAAGGGGAGCTGACCCTTACACACATTACTGTCTTTCAGATTTCTAGTCAATTATAAACCGAATTCAGATGATTCATACTCCAGCATAAATTTAATCATATAAATATGAACTACGTAACGGCATGCGAGCATTTATATCCTTGAGGATATTTCCTGATATTGTCGAATTCAAACAATTCGAATCCAAATGTACTTATCAATTGCAACGTGGTACGTTACTTACAGATGAGCGATACCCACTGAGGATATAATTTACTTTTGTTTTCCACATAAATATAGGTTAATTTTCATAAAAGAAGCGCAAACATATCGGTATGATTGAGACAAAGCAGATGGCTTAATGGCTAATTTCTATTCTCATTTAGATTTAGACCATCTGAGCCAAGAATAACTCAACAGGATGATTATGCGGGCATTCTCCTCAATTAGATCAAGAGGAATGTTCAGTGATGTAGAATCACCAACTTAAAGAAGGATTGTCTTCAACGAATTTATACAGCAACTGGGAACTTCCCATCATAACGAGTATAAAAGGAACACATAGATGGTCACCTTTATCTAGGCATTGATCACTCGGGCCAATTTCTGAATTCGATTCAATAAAATATCGCCATCCCTGCAAAAGAAAAAAACCTAAGTCACAAAGGATGGCATTTAGATTATGGCATTGGCCTTTCATTCACTTCAACCGAACTAATTCACCAATTCCATAACGTTCCACACATTCTATTCCATTATAAAATAGTCATTTTCACTATAAAAATATAAAAAACGTCTGTGATAACTGTTTTTAACGCAATTCATCTTTAGCTTTCCCTCAATAAACTTTAACGCCTAAATCGTTGGCACTGCAAGGAATCTGTAGGATTCTAACCGGGAAACGATGAGTATAAATGAACCTTGTAAGGTTGCATATACAATGAATCGGCGCACCATAACTATGCACCCCAACGAAACCACGCTCACGTTTTTGAACAAGGATTAGGAATAAAGCAACTAGACTTGTATTCCGAAGATCTAACTCCACATAGCAACATCACAAATTAAACCAGTCCATAAAACCTAAGGCATAGAGACTTCCAAACAAACACTGGGCTGGGTTTACTATTACCACCCGTTCAATCACACTTTCTTTCAAGTCCATTCTAATGTTATTTCACTTGAGGAGAACGTTTTCAGCAAATGCTCCACGTCGATCCTTAGATAGCCGCATACCTATTGATTGATCGACGGATATCCTTTAGTAAGATTAAATAAGTAACAAATAAAAATTGGTGTGCCCCAACCTGATAACACTTCTGTAGAGATGGTTCTTAGTGTCGGGATGGTTCATTTCGATGACGCCACGCACCGCATCGATTCTACAATGTAGTTGTCCCGCTGCGATTAACGCATGCAACTCCTTGTCGATGAATGCTTTCGACACACCGAAATCCCTTGCCATCATATCCAAACGTACCTTAAATCACCATGGCTATACAATTGACTATACACCAGGTAATCTCCAATAAAACATCTAACAGTCAAAAGTTCTAAAAATTCTGTAACTTTATTCCGGCAGAATGATGCGGGAGAATACTAAAAGGTGAACTTCATTGAGTTGCTAAGGTCCAATCTCAACGAGAAAGTCTCAGCGGAAAGATGACCAATCAGTAACACCCTCCTCCCTCCCCCCCCTTCCTTCCCACCTTCAGAACTTCTGAGTGCCAACTTGTCTGATCACCGACATTAAACGACTAGAAGCAAACAAAGTTGAAACAAAAAATTAAGTCACTGAGATTGGACAGTATTGTTAATGTGAGGATAATCCGCTCTCGCTAAAAGGTGCCAATCAGCTGCCAATAAGATAACAATAATAATAAATACGAACGATAAGAAAATTTAAAAAAAGCAATTAGCCTTTGAATTTGAAGAAACGAACCGTTTTATAGGGAGTGAGGAACTGCTGATATGCTTTGAGTCGCATCGCCCTCGAATAGAAGTTGTAATGAGGGGCGAGGTAGCGATCAAATTTGAGACGCTCACTCTCGAGTTGAGCCAAAACAACGAACAGCTCGTCGTACTTACATCCGTAGAATGCTTCCAAATATTGTTTCACCGGTATGAGTGCACCTTTCTCGCCACCACCCGTTAGCTGCATAATGCAACAACTATTATAGTCCGACCCATGAGATGAAAAAACTCGAAGTTTTTTTTTTTTAAATGATATTCACTAGTATGTTTTATGACAGATTGCTTTTACTCAGTGAACATTCCTAAACATTAAATTGTTATTCACAGCGACGGAATTCCCCACCCCTTCTTTCCATCAATATATCGGTCCTACAAGAATAGTGGCAGAATTTTAGTGCTCGAATGTAGCATGCTAACGGCATTTTGAAGGATGTTTCAAATTGGGATTGCCCAAACACAAAAGATTGAAAACGAACACGAATGCTGACAATGAAGAAAGAGATATTAAAGCATATTGGAGCGTTACCTGTTCTTGTATTTCGTTACACCTGATAACCTTTGTACGTAAATCTGGCCTTTCCAATGCTGAAAATATCATCCATTATATAGTCGGCCTAAAAATAGCCAATGAATTAGCACAACCCGAGAATATTTACTCAAGGATCTTTGTCTATGTAGAGATAAAACATCCTAATATAAGTCGATCGACTTTCGTGTTGTCAAATATCAACTCAAAAAAAAGAAAGATACCATAAACAGCGCAGATCACAGTGTAGAAGATGAGATGCTCGTAAGACATCAACTCATAGGAGCCNCATAAAACAGAAACCTTTGCTATATATTATAGAACGGCCAAAAGAATGGGCATATTAAAAAAAAGTGATAAAACGACCTGTTCCATGAGATCCTTCGCCTTGGCGATGTTCGCATTGATGAGCTGATGATCGAGGAAGAACAGCCCAAGACGAATTAAGTTAAAGATCAAGTCGATGCGATAGCCCAAACCGACAGTTTTCTCGTAGGTTTTGCGAAATGCTGCCACTGCAGCTTCTTTATCACCAATTTGACACAAATATTCACTTTTACGCAGCAGAGCTTGTCGTACTTCACTCTCTCCTGAAATCAACGACTGTTTCTGCCTCATTTTCAATCATCGCACCCCCTCCCTCACTTTTAACCCATCTCCCATCGTCGAATGCAGTATTATAGCTGATAAGATGAATATACTGCAAAGAAAAACCGATGAAAAGAGTGTTCGATTTGAAAGGAGCATTTGACTTTATTGTGATAGCTTACCATTTTGATCGACTGAATTTTGGATCTTAACTGCAAATATACTACTATTCAAATAAGAAACGTTTTTTTTACTAGTATTCAAAAGAAGCATTATTATACTGTGAAATAATATACAGCTATTTAAGGCAAAAACAGTGTTCTATATATTCGACTAAAGAAATTTGAGCACTTTATTTGTAAAGTTCAAAGGTCAAATCACACAATGAAGATATTACCTAAATTTTGTTCGGCATCTTCAATTTCGGCGTCGATTTCTTTGATGCGTTTTTCATTTTTCTCTTTCAGCTCAGCTAACATTGTTTCGTTGATTGCAGCTCCAATTTCATCACAAACAATCTTATAATATGGACCCATCTCGTTCTCTTTTATTAACTGAAATATATCATTTCTCAATATTCATAAAAACTAGCTTTATTAGATGACAATGGGACGATTCTATTCAAATTCAGATTCAGATTGGCAACTTCATTTCGAGGTGAAGCCTATCTGCATAGGGATCCTTCACCTAGCACTGTTATTCCAAATAACATCTATAGCCCATAACGATCACACCTACATCTGAACTACCGCTAGGTTGTTTAAATATGTAAGCAGCCAGTTGTGATAACCGATGAGAATAATGTGACACTGAGAGAAACACAGAAAAAGGGAAGAAGCATTCCCCCTGAATTCTCAAAATTCCTCAACGGCAACAGACAATTTTTCAACACAAAAAAAGATATAGAAGAAACAAACTTTTAAGAACCTCTTCATAATACTACAAATCTGAAATAGTAAGCTGAAGATGCGGATTTTATCAATTAAAAGATTATGGCAGCGAACTTTCTATTTAGTTGATTTATGGGGAGATGAAATAAATCAAATTAGCTAGTAATAGCAGAATAGAATATTATAAACTAATAAATAAAAATTATACTTCATAGAGTTGATCGTGAAATAAGTTGGAAGATTGAAGGGTAAGAATAAAGAACACTGAAACAAACCTCGATGAGTGTTTTCCAACTGCTAGCTTTTAGACTTGGCTCTAATTCAGCATTGTTGACGAGGAAACGTAATTGGGCGATTTCCAAATTCGGTATTTTTGAGATCACCTGAAATTTAATAAAATAAAATACACGAAAATTATATCGATAACCTGCCTAGTTAGAAAAAGTGTCAATCAACTAATACTGCAATGAGTGCAGCTTGCAATAAGAAAACTAAAACGACAGCATTCGATAACATCTCATACCCTGCAGGATATACATATATANACATCCGGCTATAGCGATCCACATCCGGCATCTCCACATTCCGGATCCTATTTTACTCAAACGAATGCGCAAAACGCTCCAATTCAAAGAAACGGCCTCACCCTACAATCCCCCTCATCTACACTGAAATATCATCATTTCTTCAGCGTTAGCATTCAAATGACTCTAGCGTTGGCATTTTGCCAATGAAAAATTCATCAAGAGATATGATAGGTTATGTTTGAAGTGATCTTGTGTTCGCCGATGGCTTAGATTGATCAACAAGTGATCGATGATCCTATTTTCATGTGTTCATTCGATTATATGAATGAGTACTGCAATATAATAAGGTTTCATACGCATATTGATGGACGTTGTATGGCAGATTGCAATAATATCATCCCTCTAATTGATCTCTTTTATTGTTTTCTAATTTGTGAAGCAAAATTTCGCTTAGAATCTAATAATCAATGATACAGACTCAGTGGATATGATCGACTCCCACAACCATCAGTGTTGCCATTCAATTGACGATCGTCCCCAGTATTCATATTTTAAGCTGTACGCACTTGCAACGCTTGCGCGTAACTCTCAAATATTCGGACGCATAGTTACGCTTGAATCCCACAACGATTTTCCCATATGAAGTGGTGTTGGGTGTGCCTGTGTTTGTTGGCGTAAAACGTCTCATCTACTGCCTCTCGGGTGGCCCGAAGTGGTGGTGGAGAAGATGATGGGAAGTACCTGTAGTCCGAAGGAGGGGGGGGATTGGGGGTGTGAAATTTTTTGTGATGTGTTATCAGTATTGAACGAGGATTTGCCTTAGTTTGAATGGTCCCATGTTATACTTGTATTTCCTAATCCTGCGGCCTGTTTACTCGAAGGTAGCCATTCTTCACTCCCATCGACTACTGCATCCACCCGAACGAATTTTGTTCTCAAGAAAGGTCGTGTTAGGCGTTTCGACGAAGTATGTTGCGAAGGTGGTTGAGCTGTTGGTACAACTGATCGTGGGATCACACTTAAGGCGGATGATTGCAGTGTAAAGATAGATGCCTACGATGCAACAGCAACTCGTTGATAGAGTGCTGGGAATTTACAGGGAACACTTATGTATACGTGTGTATATTCTCTATCTGTCTCTTTGGTATACTTGCAACTGAGGAACCACTAGCACTAGAATTGCAAAATTTATTAGGTTTAAAAGTTAGAAAAATTTTGCAGATTTTTATGCCGATCAGATTACAAAAAAATAAATAAATAAATAAAAACAACTAAATCTTGTATGAAAGGTTAGAGCTAACAATTAGATAGATAAAGTGAAGGTTTTATTCTGTTTCTGTTAATAACCACTTCTTGTTGGAACTTTTTATTCAGGTAAATGGGTGGAAAAATCGCAT
>QEWY01002094.1:27059-62817 GCA_006503575.1 Baylisascaris schroederi | reverse complement strand
ATTATATATGGGATGTTATCGTATCACTAGATTTTACCAAAAAGTTTGACAATCTTAGCTTATATGGCTCCGGAGTTGACAACTACCAGATGAGCAGATATATACACATCAGTTTGATAAGTGCTGTAATTTTATTTGTCGAGACGTCTCAGCGATGTGCCAACAAATATGAATTTCGTTGGTTTTGAAGGTCGAATGATTTCAGTGAGAACATCCGAATGCAAGTCAGCTGGCCTCACTAATGAATAGTGACGAATCAAATTTCGATGATGTTATAGTGATCGGTGATGATTCAGAAACAGCCGAAATGAGTGATACATCATCGACAAACTCACATAGGAGGCGTCATACTCGTAGAATCTTTCTTGAGGACACATATTCAGATGATACGGGTGATGTATCCGATGAGGTAAGTGCTTATATTATTTATATATCTCTAATCACTGATCACGATCACTCCATTTTATTCTCACATTTTCCCTCATTAGTATGAAGGAAATTTTATACGGTCGATTTGTACCTTTATGACATATTGGTGCTGATGGTCAGTTCGAATCTTTCTTGTTGGTGCCGATGGTCAGTTCCAATCTTTGTTATTGGTGCTGATGGTCAGTTCAAATTGATGCTGATGGTCAGTTCGAATCTTTGTTAGCTCCTCATTCAATAGAGTTTTCAATCGTTTGTATCAGTATTGCTGATGTTGGACACAAGTAAGTAATTGGATCTTTGTATATGTTGATAGATCACGTCGCAGAGTAGAACTATAGTGACCTTATGCGAAGTTTACAGCATCTGAAAGAAACCCAACGAAAGACACCATCCATCACCCTGCCATTTCCGCTTCTTTTTTCAGCCTTGCTTCTTAGATACGAGTCCTTTCATGTTATTATTGGCTGTTTTATGAGAACAGATAGCTGGGTTTGTGCATAACTCCTACCCTTTCCATATATTTTAGTGCTTAATGGTTCACTGTGGTCCCAGGCTTACAATGAAGAATCTTTTTGGATCTGTGATCATATTTTATGGATTTAAGAATGCACCATCTACACCAAACGATGCCCAACGCCGTGCTATACTCAGCAGTGGAGGTGAAGAAGACGCTGAACCGTTGAGCAGAAAGAGACGGAAAAAAGATGGGAAAATCGATGATGATACGTGTTAGTTTTTTATTTTATTTTATTTACTTGCCTAGCATCCCTTCTCGAACAATAGAATGATGTGAATATAGATGTTAATGCGAATTCATATCACGTGTTATATTCAATTCCTCTATTGAAATATTTTCCATGTAAGGCATTATTCATATTGTTGCATTAGTAAATAAACTTATGCTGCAACTTATGCTTAATTTTGATTCAGATATATATATATATATACATTCATTAATTGCAGTGGTTGCCGAAGATGATGAAGGGAATTGTTGCTCGATATGCTTCGAGGAATATACAAATGCCGGTGCACATAGGTAAGATTATCTGCCATTTTATTAGATGTGATCTTAAAAGCATTTAGTGACAAGAAATAAGTCAGGAGAGTAGGTGAAATAAGATGCGAAAATTACGAAATATAAGAAGCAATTAAGCTTTTCGTTTAATAGATTCAATAAATTTTAGAGTCAATAAGAACTTTGAGATTCATATAAATGAGCAAATTTATATATCGAAGTGGAAAATGTTATTTTTTATTTTTATGAGGTAACTGCTTAAATTTGATACTAAGGAATTTTATTGATCGATTTTTCTTCATGATTATATACCTTATTGGTATGGATGAGTTTAGGATGAGTATTCGAAGGGTAACTTGTCGGTTGCCCTATAAATGGCTCAGTGACGATTTTTATTTCATTTATAATATCTGTTAAGTTCAATAATGCCTTTTTTGATGGCCATTTGTTAAAGTATTCTTGATGGGCAATATATATTCTCGATTAGCTCTACCCAGAAGAGGGAGAGGGAGGTGGGGGAAAGAAGAAAATAGACAGCTTCAGATCTTATCTCCCTGTCGAATTGTTACATGTACCGATCATATCACTTATTTGCAGTAAGTTTGTGGACAGAGGTGGGCAACCCTAAGTGATGAGATCGGAACGCTAGAAGCAGTCTCGGGTGCTGGGGTGACATGTCGTTCCTTCAGTAGTCGACCATGTGCTCGGTGTATAGATTTAACTTTTTATTAGTGATGCGTTTATGTAATCGTAATAAAGTGATATAGTCGATTTGGTTGTGAAATTGAAGGTTAGTATGTCTGAAGTGTGGCCACGTGTTCGGACAATGTTGTATAGAGAGGTGGATCCGAAGTGAAAAGAATGCGAAATGTCCTCAATGCAAAGCGAGAGCACGTATCGGCGATATGCGACGCATTTTTGCACGAACTATCAAGGTTGGCACTATTGTTATCTCGAAAAACGCTTCAAAAGCTCTAACTAATTCGATTGGGATCGAGGATTATTTATGTATTACGAAGAGAGCGTCTAATGTGATGGGTCTATGGGTACTCGAATATAGCTAATGCCAGTTGTTTCCATATGAGTGTATTTCATTTACCGTTTGATTGCTGTTGTGTCGTCATGTGATACGATGAAAAGAATCCTCCATTCGTCGATTTTGCTGATTGTAATTTAAGGTTATATGACATCATAATTCAGAAATCTTTTCCTAGACTGACTTTTTGTGGGTATATTGCTGGAGTTTTAACTATGTTTTGCTTATTTGACGCTTAATTAAGCTTGTTCACAGCCACTTCGTATATTGCATATTTGCTGATATGAATGAAGTTTGTTGTAGAGATGTCCGATCTTTGATCTCTTATTCGTTTTGTTTAGTGAAAAAGAAAGTTGTTTTTTTTTTCTTTTTTTTGCTATAAAGAAGGCAATTCTTCTGTATTTTGCACTTAATGTTGTTGGCGTCACAAGAACTCATATCTTGGCTGGAATTCACCTTTTTTATATTTTATTTTATTTTATATGTATATTTTATATATTTTATTTTGAATTAGGTAGCAATAATTTGGTGTTGATACTTAGGCCTTCATTGATGTCCATTAATATGATCTATGAAAACTTACAGATGATCGATACGACGGAACTTGAAGAGTTGAGAGAATCGAATAAAGCCTATAAGACGGAAAATGATAATCTTCGATTGGAGATAGTGCAACTGAAAATAAAGTTGAAGAAAGCTGAAGAAGAAGCTAGCACTTCCAGGTTTAAATTTTTTTATATATTTCTTTTTTTTAAAAATATTTTCGAGGAAATCCACCGTTCGTGGATGGACGTTTAAATTGTTGAAGAAATTACAAATTGCAAATTTTCTAGAATTCTGGAAATTATGCAAATTGATGTNCGTTCATACATGTTTTGTCGTATGCGGTGAGCACTGGTTGGTTCTCTGTCACTTGCATAAATATTTGTATGAGGTAGTCATCAAAAACACCCTCTAATGAACTTGCCATCTTATTATTGTTGCAGATAACGAGGGAAGGTCGAGTGACCGCTGCCATGCCCGTACATACGAAAAGACCTCGCTGCTGTCGTGTATCTCCTTTCGATTGCAGACTTGTGCTTAGCACTGGAGAGGATAGAACCGTTTGCATTACTGAGTACAGTTTTATTGATCGATCTTTTGCAGTTTACAACTCTGTTATGCTTTATTATCTTTACAACGTATAGTCATTCACTTGAAATGGATATATTTCCCATTTGCAACTAATTTAATTTTTAATATATTTTTTTATTGTGCACTTATTTCCGTTTATATTTGCAGATTTGGTGAATCGAAACGGATTCGACATCAGTTGGAATTACCAGCAAATGGATGGAGTTGCTGCTGGCTAAGCGATAATGAAGTCCTTGTTGGCCTTGTTAATGGTTAATTTCCATTTTGAGTGAATATCTGATTTTAGTTGTATTTATCTAAGCATATGTTCTAGCGTCCAATTGGGGGAAAGGGTAGAGGTTTACTAATGTGGACTGATTGGTAGGGGGTGGCAAGCCTCCTATTTCCAAGTATTGGTGGTGTGATGCAGAGAAGCGTTGTGCTATTAGGCTTTACATGAATGAATTATGCAGTCGCATTTTCACATGTTGTGTTGTTCTGCCTTGGATCACCGTCAAACTTAACCCTTATTCACTTGTTCATGTCGTATAACAAATCGAGGCATTTCAGGACGCGTACTGAAGTTTGACGTGAGGGAACCGACGGCAACCCCACTCGATATTACTGGCGGATCTGGTCGAATGCCGATAATATATGTTCACGCACTCACATCCGTATATGCCGTGGTGGTGGTTTCCCTCAAGCAGTGCACCCTTTATTATCGCCAGCAATCGCATGTACTTGTATCCGATAGAGGTAAGCACTTTGGATTTGTTTGAAGGATCGTCCACTTTCTGCTTTCTTGCGTTTATTGACCAAATAAAAATTTTCTGTAGTCCTTCGTACCTTTTGCTTCTCTCTTGCTGTTTCCCTCCCACTTCAGAAAGCACCTAGTACACCAAGCATTTTTGAAACAAAAGGACTGGAATTATAAGTTACTGAATTTGCTGATATTGGAAAAGAATGAAACTTATTATTTGAGTGCGTCTTCGAATATAACAAGTGGTGATATTAAAGTGTGCGATGCTTACATTGAAATTTGCATAGTTTTATGCATATGCAGCTACTAATCGCTGCCTGCAAGTCATCGCTTGTAAGAGTGAACATTGCAGTGCAGGTGTTGGTGGCAACATCAAAGAGATTCGATGTCAGGATTGGCCAAATACATAGATTCCTTTATTCGGGAAGTGGTTTATTCATTTTATTTTAGATATGTTCACCAACTCGTGGCTTCTAATCATTTTTTTTATTGATGGTGTTTTTTTGCATCGTGATTCATCCTAACTGTTCACCAAATCCTGGTACCCTGATAGTGGGCTGCATGAGACGATGTCATGAGCATAAATCGAAATCGTGCTTATGAGGTGATTTAATTATAGGTTCTATCAATTCATTTACTTACGATTCGACGAGTGATTGCTTTGTGGTTTCATTCGCACCCGACGAGCGCCATCTAACTACGAGGCATGCACTCTATAGACTCATATTTAACGAAGAGGATGTTGAGGTGATATGCGTTCGTGATTACAACAGTAGATCGACGAAACAAACACGCATGATTTCGTGTGCATTCTGGAGTACTCCCGCTGGACACATATCAGCATTCGTTGATGAAGCGCATTCACAGTTGGTCAGCAATAAATATTTGCTTCCTTTTCTAGCTGCTTGCAGTATTTTTTTTATTTTTATTTTTATTTTATTTTATTCTTTTTTCTTTGGGGGGGGGGGGGGGACGGGTGAGAGAACATTTATTCTAGGTTTACATGGTGGGAACGTTCTCTTAAGAGAAGAAAATAGTAATCCTTCTTAGCAAGAATAAGTTTAAGTGAGACTACTGCAGAATATCAAAATATCTGCAAGCCTTTAATGTTTCTTTAAAGGCAAAAACGGGATCGGTCACCTATCCTACTTCAAAGAAACCTCTGCCTCTACGCTAGAGTTTTTCCAGCTTGGTTTTTATTACTTTCGCATCTTGTTCACTCATCCCCTAGAGGTGTCGCTGCTCACATAAGCGATGATACTTTAGATGATATATTTGTAAATATGTAATAAATAATATAAAATATTAAACAAATAATAAATAAATAAAATATGCTTGGTGGTGATATTAGTAAGTTGAAGGTTGTAATTGATTGGAAGCGACAACGCAACGAGGTGATACGACGAATAGATGATGAAATTGTTGCAGTGAAAGAGATCGCAACCGATGATCCGAATAAATTTCGACTTTTATGCCTTAGCGAAACAAAGGCTCATTTCTTTGAGCTTAGATGTTGAGAATACTAAGCAGAGAGGTTCATATTATTAGTGCTAGATTGTTGTTGAGCCCTTTATAAAGGCCTATAATTCCATAGAAAAGATATTCGAGCAGTGGTTTCATTTACTTTAATTATCTGAGTTCAATTATTTGCTTTTTTGAATAAACTCCCATATGACAAGTGATATATTCATCTTGTCATAAGATGGCTTTGCTTTGAATTTTATGCTTTTCAAAAATGTCATAGATATTTCCTATATAGATTTTCCGCCATCTTATTTACCATTTTGCCAGATTCTGCGTGCATATTTTTTGCACCTTTGGTATCCTTCTTATTTGTCACCCCCCCTCCCCCCTCTTGCCTTTAGCCACTAACCCAAGAGGTCTTCCGTTGATCTTTTGTTTCTTTAGATGTGCAGTGAAGTGTTCGTTCATTGATTATTATCGATTGTTCTTTGAGGTGTGTTTGATATCGGTGATTGCCCATTGATGGTTCATCATGTTTTGAGTTGTTTTATATTCTGATATTGTGAGGTTTTAGTCGTGTGTCTGTTCATAAGTGTCTCATTGTTTGTTTAGGTAGCTATTCATTTTCGCTTATCTATAGTCGTTCAGTTTAATGATTTATCGATGATTTGATTTATTTGTGCGATGGATATAGGGGGGAGCACATCGTCGTAAATATCAACTAAATACTTATACGGGAGGGTTGGGGGGAAGGAGGGAGGGGAGGGCAGTGAATACGAAATCCATTTTTTTTTTGCTTTAGAGCAAAGACACCGTCATCAAAAAACCGACATCACTATGTTTGGTTCAACGAAGGAATTCAATAGATCTATTTGTATATCGCGTCAATGATCAAAAGTTGTTCTATGTTGGTCAGATATGATGACGACTATCTGAGGTCTAAAAACCACCCACATTGATGATGTCCTTGAAAGTTCGTTGTATCGATGCAAATGAACTGAATTGAAAAAGATTTCTGTAATTTCTATGTCGTTATTGTGCCTGTTTTTCATTATTATTGTTTTGTTTTTTTTTTATAGGTTTGAGGATAATTATGTAAACATATTTTCGGCACGCTTTACTTTTTAGCATATAATAGATGGAAACTTTCCTAAAACAAGCGCTCTTTTGGATCGCTATTAAAAAGTGCTCATTTTCGAGCTTCTTAATTTCAACGATAAAAACCTCTTTGAAAGGCTTTCAAATAAGGATTGCATATAAACAATCGTTCAAAAATTGTTGAAATCTCTTTCGATAACGAGCGGAATAAACTCTAAGTGGATATTTTTATTATGGCAGACATATCTTTTTATGCATTGCCATAACGAGCTCCTATTTGACTCCAGCTCACTTATGTAAATGAACATTATTTTCACTCGAGTAGGTTGATGAATCTCCGAACTTGTTTCGATTTATATCTAATACCTCGTCGTTTCTTTGAGCTTAAAACTGCTCCATTGTGGACTTGGATTTAATGTTAGGCAATTGCCACTCGTAATTATGAAAGTAAAACTTCGATAAAGCATTTCACCTAGAAATACAAAAGTTTTAAGGGGATTTGCTAAGAAAAATTTCGCATTGTAATTTATATTTTTTGATCTCGTTGTATTATTTATCGATTTATGTATTGCTAAATAGGCACATTGTATATACTTATGCGCCGAATATTGATGTCGATATTTGCTCATTGAACGTTTTATTGTAATGATTTATTACATAAGAAACGAAACTTATGTCTATTAACTATCACACTTTTCAAGGTTATTGATAGATGTTTCATTGCATTTTATGATTCGTGATATTTAGAGATGGGATAGTTAGAAATTTCTCCAGTAAGTACGATTTTTCGATGCATCTAATCGATTACGATCTAAATCTTTACTGTAATATCAAATGATACGATAGCTTACCTTTAGATATTCGAGGGAACAAAAATTTGCTTTTGATAAAGTAAACTTTCAACGGTTAGATTTTAAACGACATCATGTGATGCCAGAGGCGATTTGAAAGATGGGACGATCTTGAGGTGGTTTGGTTATCGATTGATCGTTTCCGACGTGATTCGGTTATTGATTGATCGTTTCCGAGGTGATTTGGTTATTGATTGATCATAAGCTCAGGAGGGAATAATGGATAACAGCAAATTATTAGTGCAGTTTTGGAATGTAATATTTGTAAATGTTTTCTGAAGTCTGCGATTTTCATCGAGAGTACCCGATGAGATACGAGAATATTGAATTAGCATGTTGCTGTTCAGTGCTTTCATAAAGTCTTGAAATACCCTAATATTGCACCATGGTTAAGTCGTTTGAGATAGTATAACAGCATGAACTTATAGGTATTTGCTTTACTTGAGATAGTGGATTACTGTTTAGGTACCGTTGTTTAATAATAACAGGTAGTGTTTAATAACAGGTATGTACCCTTGAGATAGTATAGGTAGTGGAGTAGATTACTTAGAACACCAGAACAAGAAGATATATTATATGCAATTTTTAAATGTTGTCGCCGTTAGGAATTGCATCTTTCGTTCGGTTTCTCGCCGAGATTCTTATAGGAATGGTATGTGTTATATTTGAGGGGAAGTTGAGGTGACTAAGGCAGGTAAACGTAGAATAAGGTTGCTAAATGAAGCTAGGCTGTGATAAACAAAAGGGGATAGCCGTACCTTTTCATGGGATTATCCGTTACCACGTAAGGATTTGTTGCCAAATATAGAGTGTTAAAAAAAGTTTTAAAAAATAGTCAAGTGGGATGCAACACAAAGACTGTATATACATATCAATGTATTGGACAACTTTCAAGCAAACAACACTGTATTACAAAGCAATACAATAGGCATATTTGGGTGATGATAATAATATCAGCCTATATTATGAATGAAATAGAACATGTACGATAAAGAAGTAATATAAATAAATAAATAAATAAATAAATAAATAAATAAAAGATAAAGAAGCACAAAAACGTCGAGAATAATAGCAATTCACTTTAGCGATTCAAGTGAAATATAGAGTAATAGAATAGGAAAAAAAAACCCCCCTATCGAATCTTAACAATAAGAACGCATAAAAATGAAGGTAGTAAACTCGTTGAAAGCATTATTTCGACTTGTTAAGTTGGCTTTGTAAAGGATTGTTGTGCTTTACGAGTTCCATCAAAAACTGTCACAACACGTAATTCGTTCGTTAATTGCAATGATGATTTTTTCTTAATGAGTGATATTAAGCAAATTTTGATATCATCTTGTCGTACCACAAAAATACATACCATATTAAAAGCGTTTATATAACAAAGATAAAGTGCAATCACTTCCGATGCTTCATTATTGTATGAAAAAATTTGTATTGCGAGTTGATAGCATGTTGGTGCAACGAATAGCACTGAAATGATAGCAAATAAAAATTTGATGCGACAACTCTGTTTATAGTGAAGTATATAAAATATGAAGTATATAAAGTAGAGTTTTTTTTTATTGTAATAACTCTGAAGTGCAAAGATATAGCTAGTGAATACAACTAATGGTAATTAGTAAACTAATTAGTAATCAAATAGTAATCTAAACGAGTAAAAATAAATCAATGCAACAACAGCGAACACTAAAATAAAAATTGATGAGGCCGTTTAGGATGAAGGCTTATCAAATGATATGCAGAGATGTCCACAACTTGAAACAAATTATATTATATAGGAAAATATCAATTGATATCTAATATCTAATGATATTGCAAAGTCAAGACATACCAACTGTAAAAGTACTTGATAATAGCATCGTCATCGTGAATCGATTTTGATTCTTCACGAAAGAGGAAATATCACCATGAGCGATTGTTTTATGATTTTTCGCTACATTTTTTATTCGTCTGAAATATAATTTCTTTGTGAATTTATAAAAATTAAGAAAAAACCACTTTTTTTTTTAAAAAAAATTTTACGACATTTTAAAAAAACGTTATTGTTTCGCAATGATTATATGAATTGGAATATTCGATTATTGATTTTTTTTTTTGAGTGGTCATGGATTTTGGTCAGTGTAGTGATTAAGTGATAACGGATTCAAACGAATCGATCTTGCATTTGGAGTATTTGTTCGAAAGAAGTCGGCTCATCCCTGTCAGCCGAATCATCTCGCTGAAGTGGGGGAGGGGGAGGGGGGAAGGGTTCCTGAGTTCCCCTTCTTCTTCTTGTGGAAGTGTTTTACTTCAAATTTACCCGTAAAAAGTGAAAAATTCCAGTTGCCTTTCAGTCAAGAAAAAATACCTTCTCATAACGAAAACAACACCAATCATCACCAATGTACTGCATAAAGCGGTCGTAGCATGTAGACAAAGGCAAGCCGTAAATGCACTTGGATAGAGAATATTTTCAAGTCTGAAATTGTTGGAAAATTATTGCAACAAAATGCAATCATTTCAGAAAATCACTTTCATAAGCCGAATAAATTAATTACCATTAAAGTTATTATTCAATTTCCTATAGGTGCTGAAAATTTTGTTCAATAGAAAATCAATTCCCATAGAAATTTCATTAATGATAGGAAATTGAGAATTTCGAATTTGAAAAAGTGAAATGCAAAAATTCAAAAAAGAAATATTTATTTAATGAACTATTAAAGGTATAAATTCCCCATGGGGAATATATGAAAACGGCTAATAGGGAATATTTCAACGATTTGGAATGAGACGTTTTCTTTCTTCCAAATTGAAACTCTTAATAAATTCTAGACTATATAAACAACAATATAAAACAATTGATCAAATAGTCGACCAAAGAAAAAACGATTTCAAAATAATTACCCACAAAGTATGCTGACCGGATGTGCGGGTAATAAAAGAGTGGCAACGAAAGCGCTCACAAGAAAAATTACGGTAAAAGTATACGGTATAAGCATAAGTAATAGCGCAAAACGAAATTGATGACGAAAATAGAATAGTGGAAAAGCTGCAACGATGAAACGATCCACATTCACCAATAATAGACCAGTACCGTTTAATGAATTCAACGTGAAACGTATAAAATAGCTGAACTGAAATTAAGATTAATCATAGAGGGGTTCGCGTTATTTGATATTCCCTTCATATTGAACTTTTTGAAATACAGTGATTGAGTAAAATCGTTTTTATAGCGTGATAAATAATGCTTGTTGCACGTTTATCGAAATGACGTCATTCTAAGCATTACCCAAAAAAAGTTCGAATTTTTAATTCATTTAAGCGTAAATATTCTCAAAAAAAAAACACATTCGCCCATGAAATAAATTCACCCTCTCTCTCCATCTCTACATTCACCCTCTCTCTCCCTCCTCTCTCTCCATCTCTCTCTCCCTCTCTCTCTTTCTTTCTCTCTCTCTCTCTCAAAAAAAACCACTAATCTCCTATCGTCATAGCCAATTCCACAACGTAAATTTCATTATTATTCATCTGAACTCAGCAGCTGCAATTCGTTCACTTTGCACACATTACATGATCGTTTTTTTGTATATAATTCTTTGCGATTTATTTCTTTTCATTAATTGTTTTACTCACGTCATAATTCATAATGCGCTTATCCATTGCAAATACGATATAATACAATATTACAACAATATAATATGTAATACAACAAATACAATATTCAATTGAATAAATTCAACGGCTATATTTCGAATCATCAAACGATGAATTTTTGTATAATAGTATTGCACTTAATTGTATTGTTGGCGCGTTTAAATGAATGAGCGCATTTATAATTGTATTGTTGGCGAATACTTTTAGTAATTAGCAGACAACGTCACAATAGCGTGAAAGCATCAACAAGAATACAATTTGATTGTATCTCTCCAATTAAATACTCAAAAAAAAAAGAGTATTCCTCATCGAAAGATTCTCTTTTATTCAAATAAAACATCGAACAATCTTAATATTTTAAATTCTACAAGTGAATTTTTTTTTTTTTCTGCTCATTTTACTCATCTGTCAATACTTAGTGAAACAACACCTCTAATTAAGCATTATAAGTTTTTAAGTTTTTTTTTTTAAATTAATGAGTCGTTTTTAAATTTTAATTATAAGTTTTTTAATCAATACTGTATTAATGAGTCGGAAATAGCTTGGCTAATACCTTACTAACTATATAGATCCATAAGATAGTCGAAGGGATAAGTCAGCGATTATTGGGATAACTCCGTTTAAAAAAAAAAAATGGAAATTGCGTTGGTAAAACAATTCGAAATAATTCAACCGGCTGAATGCCAACTAACTAAGCAAATAGACTAAGTAAGACAACTAAGATCAAGAGACAAATTCACACAAACAAAGATATACGAACGAATCGGAAAATGCATATATNCTTTCCTGCCTTTTAAGTTGACTTTGGGCAATTTTCATGAGGCATTTAAAACCAATCAAAAATAAGCTACCTATTTATGACAAACCTATCAGTTGAAACAATTCCTTATGTGTTGATCAATCGGCTGAAACAGTCTATAACGGAACCTCTCACTACGCAAAACCTTTATAGTCCTATTCCCTTTCGGCGGTCCCATCCCCTTCTTTCGCATTGAAAACTCATAATTTTAAGGGTGCAATGTAGGAGCAATAAAGAAGTACTAAGCGATGATGAGGTCCTTCCGAATGAGTTCATTGGATAGGCAACTTCCCTTCGCTTGAAGAACAACATCTTGAGCAATTTTCAGAAATTTGAGGGGGAAATTTTCATTAAATAAGCTGAAATTATGAGAACGAAAATGTAATTATACTCTCTCTCCAATTCGCTATCAAAAAATCGCTGCTTAGTGGTGTGCCTATATTTCTAAAGAAAAAAAAAAACCGTTTATTATTCGATAAAATCGGAATTCGATAACGTTCGCAAACAAATATGACAAACCTCAATCGTTTATGTGTTATAATAACACTGAATACGGGTATATTAACAAGAATAAGTAGGGAACCAATAACAAGACTGCCAAATATACGTACTGATGAGGCGAAATCAAACATTTTCATTGGCGTTTCTCTAGTATTAGCACACTCAATTTGATTCGATAGATCGTTGCTCAGTTGAGTTGTAAGAAAACTCCTAAAATCGAATGACTTATTAGTCGAGCATCGATTCGATCTAGTCATAGATCATGCGAAGAACGCATACATAAATAAGCAAAAATATTTTATTTCATTTTTAAAAAAATTTTATTTTTATTATTTCGAAGTGGGAAACCGTACAAAATTATATGAACATGAACAGTAATAAAGAGTTAAACATTCGGAAAGCTGCAATTTCTCTGAATAGACGACATATGGTTGAGCAATTACGCCAAACATAAATATTAGATTTCAACGTGCACGCATACGACACATATCGCGTGATCGCTCATATTCTCTATACGCTAATTGGGTAAGGAGGTAGGTGATTGTAGATTGCTGGGTAATCGTGATGACGTTTCGCTCCATTTCAGCTCCACTGTTATTGACTCCTTACTGAAGTTGTTGACTTTAACTTAGCTACACGACCGCTTACTGAAAATGCGAGATGAGCTAATAACCTACTTTTGAGTTAAGGGAACGCCTCCTACAACTGACAATAAATTAAGAGTAAAAAAATTAGCGCAGTGAGTCCACTTCACCGCTTACTTCGTTGACAATGATGTATGAATTGAGATGAATAAATGGGACATAATTATTCAACATAACCGATAATCTTTTATTGCTGCGGTAAGGCATTTCTTAATTATCAACGCTTTATATAAGCGAGCAATTAGCATAATTATAATGAAATAAACTTTTCGCATATGCGAAAAAAAAAGTGTTCATTGAATCCATAAAGTAATAATAATTATGTGTTTGAAGCAAAAACGTTAATAGCCACCCTATAGCTTATAATGAAGATGCTCATTTTAGATATTGAAGCGTATTTCGCTTTTCATCCGCTTCAATATCTCAAACGAAAATAATAACTAGCAAAAGAATTGACTATTTAATTTGCACAAGACAACTTCCGACACTAATAATATATTAGTTGAGATATTTTGTATTTACTGAATGTTGCCATTGAATTCATCGAATAATATCGCTGAATTTATTTGAATAGTTTGGTGGAATATTTCGCTTTCATACAATTCAGTGAATTTCCCACCAAATAATCTTAATCTGAAAGATTCCATCCGCGTTCCCTACTTTATTTTTCATTTCGGTTAGAATGTTTTGCTGAGTGAAACGTGGGTCAGTACCTTGCTCATATATGCCATCACTCAAATGGTAGGATCTCATATTTGTCGCTATCACCCCATGTATATGCTAATACATGATATTTAGATAAAAGTTGAAGTTGAATCCAGAAACGAGTGAGTAACTCATATTGTACCCCCTATTAACGTTGCAAGGCACATTGCTTTAAATGATTGAACAAATATTGCAAATTATAGCAATATATACGTGCGTATTTCTATCAAAAAGAAACTAGAGAACGATGAAGCGTATTTGTTGAATTGTTTGAGTAGGTTCGGTTGCTTGGATTCTAATTTCATAAACGCATGAAAAAGAATGACTAATTAACGTTTCATTTTGTGAAAGTACTTTTTAGAATTCCCATATATCGCTTTCCGCTACACATCAATCAGCTCCCACTCGTAGAAAAGGTGGGGCACAAGTAGGTTGGATTTTGTTAATCGCACTTTAACAACAACTAATATCGTTATCCTTTATGAGAATCGAAAGAAGTTATAAATAATATAGTGAAATGGTTTCAGCCATTTGAGGGATGACAGCAATTAAAGCTTAGCATAATTAAGCCATCGGCTGGCATGATGTGCGTTTTTTTTTGCGTTCTCTTTATTCGACCAGCCGGTTTCAAAAATTGCTAATAGATAACAAACATGCAGAATAATATTTTAAATAATTCGATCGCTTGCACCAATTATCTACAATGGTATTTGCTACCGAAATAAGAAAAATATTGCTAAATGAGCAGTGTTTGAGTTGTGGAAATGATCTTCGTTCAATAGCTTTACTCTTTAGCAAACATGAATTGCTAAGGGTGAGAGTCTTTATCGGCGAATATCCGTCATAAATCAAATGACGATTGAGAAGTCTTTAAGTTTATTTCATTAATTTTTCAAGAAAGAAGACCACCGAAGCGTTTATTGCCCATTATCCGTTTGCGTAATAATCCTGCAAAAGTTTCGTGCACAATGAAGCAGAAATGCTACAATGACGCATATATTGGAAATGTTCGCTGCACTGCGGATTTTTGAATCGACGCATTGGTAGCCGTATTCTTTGAATTCCACTAGGACGAGCATTTCGAATGACTGAAGTTAGTGGCCTCGATAGAATTCAACTAGCAAACAGGTGAAGGGGGTAATAAACACAGCCATTTTTTGATTCATTTATCTCTGCTGAATTCGTTCTCGCCGGATCTCGAGAGGGAAGAAATTATTAAATACTCTTTGAACATAATAGCCATTGGAAAAGCGGACGGATACAATTGGAACGAACGACAGATTAGGAAACATATTTCAATAATTCCGATAGGGCATATACCTCATAGATATTGTGAATCGTTGAGTGGCACTATTTTGTCGACCTCCATTCGCCTCTTTTCAATATCAAAAGTCAACGATATTCAAACTATTTTTGAGTGAAAATACGCAAACGATTTCCACAAAATCCATCTCTAAAGATCCCAGAAAAACGGCACTATTACTCGAGCATTAAAAGAAGACATCATATTCGAACAATCACATTCAACTTTCTCTTTATGCAGTCATCAATGGTAATGACGCTCATACCATTTCCTACGCAGTGATTATTAGTTTTATTTTTCTGTCAATATAATTTTTAAAAGATTATGCATTGATGGAAAATAGCAAACTTATTTTACATTTCCTTATGTATTCATTTTAGGCCCAACAATACTAATTGCAAAATTTTACGAATGCTTTCCCAATTGCTTGAGGTGAACCGTTGTGAGTTTCTCAAAAATTTGATCGCTTTTTTGATATATTTNAAAACTTCGCTAATTATATCCGCTCTAATTGCCTTATGATTGCAATTTTGCAGACGTAACAAAACAGCAACGAAATTCGGATGAACGATTTGCGACATATAATTAGCAAAAAGTGAAATGCTTATCTTGTTTAGTGTTATGTTCAAATGTTTTGCTTAATCGAATTATTCCGTATGAATAAACCCGAACTACCCAAATTTACCTGAGGTAAAATAACAGGTAATTCGACTATTCGATTCGAAAAATATTTATGCCTTCATTTGATAGTTTGTCTGCAAAGAGTTATATATGCACATATCTTCACGGTACAACAATACTTACTTTCTCGCATCAGTTGTCATATTTGCAGTAAGTACTTCCTCATGTGAAAACCATTGATCTCTCTTATTCTTATTTCTAACTTAAATGCCTCATTTTTCTTGAGTTTGATATCTTTCCGTTCAGAACGAGGAAGCTGCAATTTAATATGAGTGGTGATGAAAGTGCTTTGTCGCTTTGTAGTTTCGTAATATTGAAGCACTTTAGGCACGATTGAAGTTTTATACGTTTGTAAAGGTTTACAAAATTTTTTTATTTTTCAACAATGACAGAGGGCGATAGCTATTCGATTATGATTCTCCACAAAAAGTATACGGCTTTCTAGATGCTTCCTGTTACTTTATTTGAATGAGAAATAAAATTATTCTATTGATTGTTTAGTTGAATAAAATTACATCCAGAAACCTAAGGCCCATTTCGCGTTCACTCTCCATCTGGAAAATGAAGTGCATTGAAGTTTTCATACAGTGCTTTAGCAATATTTTCGTCCCTTAAAAAAAACAAACAAACGATTTGAGTTGAACTCTGTTGAATTGTATTGATATCTTCCTTCGTTAACCGATTCCACCCAATCATCTTTTTCGTTTTGTGAACCATTTTCGAGCGGTAGTTAAATTTTTCCCGGCAATTCCCAGCACTATTCCCAATATTTGTACCAAACGAGAGAACCCATTGGCTCTTCTCTTGGCGATATTAAAGTAAATTGAACAAGCAGAAGATCAAAAAGCTAACAAGCTCGAACCAGACATCTGGAATTTAGCAGAAAAAAATTCAAAACCCCAGGGAACAAACACATGGATTTCCCACGAATTATGAACTCACTATATTAACTTTCCCATAAGGGGAATCTTGCGCGAAATCTTCATCGAATGCAACAATTGAACTTCGATGCTTCTTCCAGCGCTATAAACCAAGAAATCATTTTTTGCGGCTGGAGCGGGGTGAGATGAATACAGATTATTTCCACCTTTGAATAGCTACAGTACCCTCGAAATTGATGAATTCACGTAAGAGATCGTACAGGACGTTACCGTATGACATGTACCATATCCACTACACGACATGATCAGAAGGATCTAAATTTCTTGTATACTACCACGTATAGAATTTATTATGGCAGCTTTCCTCTCTTATGAACTCAGAACGTAGAATAAATGAATCGAACAAATAGATTTAAAAATTGCAACAAAATGCTCTCATTAAAAAATTCATGCAAAAATTTTCCAAAATCACATTTTTTTTTAAACTGCAAATGCAGCTTAGATATGTATGAATACAAAAAATTTGATTCATGTTGAATAATAATAGTCGACGAAATTTTGTTTGCTTATCTACGAACTGTATATGTATATCGACAGCAAATATGCAAATCATAGAATATCAAAGAATCTACGCGGAAATCATAGGAATGAGAGCGAGACTAACATAAGACTAACAAAAGAACATAGGCGTTCATATGAGTTGACTATGGAGATATATATATTCATAGAATAGATAAAGAGGAACAAAAAAATTTCGATAGATTTTTAATGAAAGAATCAAAAATATTTCCACATTCTAATAAATATTCTTTATTGATACAAATAGCGGAAAAAAAATGCGTTATTGATATTGACGCATTTTTGATTCAAATGTTTTTCTTAATTCACACAGGTTGAATGCAAAAGAAATGACGTCAACATTCACAACGATGGTGACTATCAATGATCAATGGCATAGTGGAAACTCATCTGCTATAGCTGGATTTGTACAGTTAAAATAGGAGCTAAAGGTGGCAAACTATGAAAGCAGAGGATATGATATTCAGTAATGTAGAGAGTAAGTAGGAGCTCTAAGAGTTTGTGAAATTTCCTGCAAAAAATTATATCCTAAGCGAAAATCGTATTAGTGTGAAGGTAACATTCCAAGTCGAATCTTGTATGATCGTCTAATTTTTGACAATTGTTTTTAAAGATTGAACCTATCAATGAAATGAATAAATTGTGAGTCATCTCATTCATCACGTTTTCAAGTTGGAACTAAGAGAAATCAGCATAAATTACAATTGAAAATCATCAAAGCGATTGTAGTCAACATTAGGATAATGTCAAATCTGTCAATTATAACTCATCAACAATGACGAGATGGAATACAAATCCAATTATCTCATATTTGAGAAATGTGTTTCATGCTTATTACAAGTGCAAATATTCTCTATCTTCATTATGACAGTCATCTTCAAGCAATAAAAAGTTCATGTGCATTCATTTTTTTCTCTTCATTTCATTCATTTTTACTTTTCGTTTGCATATTTTATTCGTTAAATTTGATTTACATTTATTTAACTGTATAAGAAACGAAAAGGCATCTATGTTAGCTACATAGCATCGAATAACTTTATGCTAAATATAATTCTGAGTTGATGAATTATTGATGCAATTATAAAAATGGTTGAAAGGAGTCAAATGAGTGAACACCATATTACTGGTTCAGCGCTAAAAAACGTTGAGATATATTCGACAAAATATTTTGAGAGGTAGAACATTCACAAATTGAGGCGAGGCATATCTTAAAGAACATAACAAATACTGTAACACTCATTCGTTGCATAAATTAAGACGAAAAAAATTTCTCTACCTTCAAATTCTCGCATAATAAGCTATTGATGTGAACTGAAAAGACGCTGCTAATATATCCCGATCGAGAAGTTAACTTAGAATCATTGAAAACTATCGTAGAGAGCACTAAAACATGTATAAAAATTGTCATTACTAATAAAAAATTTTCTATCACTTCAAATATCTTTCTATAATGTCGCTATAGCATTTCGATATTGCTAAGTTATTTAGCATCTCAAAACCTAATTATGTTGCTTAAACGTTATTATGATTTGTCTATTGTTTAAAACAACAAATAAAACTTCAAAATATGCAAAACTCATTAAGAAATTTTGTCTTACGTTTTAATCTGCCACACTTGCAATAGAATCTATGTCATATATGGAAGTAACTCAGAGAAAAACTAGCTTACCATATTTCAAAATGTAGTTCATCAGCTGCAATTGCCATTTAACGATGAAATTTCAAAATAATATGCAAACTAACGTAGATATAATGCAAAAGTACCCATGAGAGTTGGTACTGCTTGTCATTACTACGTTTTTACATACCTCTATGAGCAAATTTGTCTTGCACATACCATAGCACTGCATTTAGCACTATCGTATTTTATGAACAAAGTGTTATGAGCACTGAACTTGAGAAACGTTTTGCATATTAATAATGCGTCAACGAATATAACAGCATATTTCGTCAACAATGCGACAAATAAATGAAAAACCAAATTTTGAAGCAATAAAAATCTAATGTTTAAAACACAAGTGAAAATATTGAACAGTTTTTTTTTCCTATCATTAGCCATCGTTTCGTTGTGAACGATATCTCAACTCAAAATGTTTCACGAGTCAATAGTTCTATTCAAAAAATAGGTGTGGGTATGTGTTTATTTATCTGGAAGATTTAATAAAAGAGTTTCTATTGATGTTGTCACTCGAGGGAATTAATAATCAAACAGAAATCACGCTAGTTTCGTTGAGTTGTTATTTTTTTTAAACCTTATGAAGCAAAACACTACTTACATATTTCAATAAACTACTCGTATAAGAAAACGTTTTCCTGCTCATTCGTTATTTGTTTACGTATAAGAAAGAAAATATGAATTTTCTCTAAGCACATCATACCTACAGCAACACTCCAACAACGGTAATAATCATTTATCACGACATTATAGGCGCTACTTTCTACTTTCGGCAGCTATAATTTCATCAATACGTTTCTTTCCGTCGAAGCAGTTGGCAATCGTTGTTATATCCGCCTCGATCTTCCTACTTGGCGCATCCATATGACTCCATATAAGCGTACAAGCAGATCCTTCCATTTCAATGACGATCTTCCCGCTTCTCTCTCGACGTTTCGAGGATAGCATTCAACAATCCGCATTTGTTGAGATTCTTACATGATCACGTTTACATCGATCCGTCTTGTGAACAGAACTGAGCTTGAAAGGCCGCGAACGGGTGCTCCCGTCATATGAAATGATGGATCATACTCAGATGAGGATGGGGAGATTTGAGCGATGGATTTGAGCGTCCCAGCGAGAGATTTGAGTTGCCAAAACCCCTCGCCGGGGGCAGAAGGTTGGAAAACTCCCTGTAAAGTTAGCAGACTTTTCACTCTCACTTAATGTGAGCAGTGGTGATTGTTCACCTCCATTACTCGAGCATTCCATCTCTCTGCAATACGGTCTACTTAAACAATAAATCTGTATTCAGGCGAATGAAAAAGCATAACCCCTTACAGAGGGTAAAATCAAGCATGCAACCGTGTTTGACAAGAATATGCATCTCGTGCTTCAGCCTCGATTTTCTGTATGTAAGAAGTGTCATAACAGAATCGGGCAGTTTCCAACCTTCCTCCGCTCTGCGGAACCTCACATCCCACGCAGGAGAATGATTCATCGTTTTACATAGAAGGGGTCTCCATTGATGGAGGCCTTTATGGGAGTACCATCCAAATATCAGACGAAACACGAGACAGTTTCGTGCATGGTCGAAAGGATGAGACCATCTGTCTTCCATATTCATGCAGTCCCTAAATCCTACCCCCATGCAACTTGTTCCTATCAAATATAGCAGTCGACCTCCACGATCGGTGAAAACTCTATACCAATAGACGACCAAATTCGCTTGAGGAGTGGATTCTTTGTGCTTCTATAATTTCATTGCGAATTAATGATGCCCTTGGAGCTTAATCGTGCTCACAAGACGGATCGAGGTAAACGTGATACGGTTGTTGACAGAAAGCTTGCCACACGTCATAATACAACTTTTATGAGGTGATTTCCAGTTTTTCTAAATGAAACCAATGCAAAATACGTCAAACATTAGATCGTCAAGATCAGTCGCATCTAGCGAGTGCGACACATCATTTCATCTCGGTCTACAGATTTCCCATTGTATGGGAGTCACATTGCGAGCCTCAAGCAAATTAGAAGCAATAACCGATCTACGCATCAAGCGAGCATTTCAAAGAAAATTCTTAGAAAAGAAGGTTAGTCATGAAGTATCTATCTACTCAGATGGCGAGATCGAAATTAATGACCCGCAGAATTACAAATATGCCCCTTTGCAAAATTTGCGTTTGTGATATGAGTTTGTTCGTTTATTTAGTCTAGCCGTCCACTACTTCGAACCACTGAAAATAAAGATGCAAAATTCGTTTGGCACCTTCTGTATTATCCTTTAAGTTTATTCGTCAAATTTCATAATAGCAATGGGCACTTTGAAATTTTTTAAAATTGGTTTCACTTTGCATTAGTCATATTATCGTTGTATATCGGTCAATTCACATAAAAATAACACATTTTTTAAAGATTTCCGCAAGGGGCCAAACTAGGGAAAACCTGCAAGCGCTAATATGCGGGTCTCATTATTTGTTGCATATTTATGAAACCGGTTGGTCATGTGAGTGGAACTTTCAAAACGTATAGCTTATCATTTAATTTATTGCTCTTCTATCTTTAACTTTACTTTCTATTTTCTATCGTCTCACCGCAGTGAATAATTTCTACGCTTAAGCGAGGTGAATGGGATGAGTTTGATCGGAATGAATTTCATGCGTGTCTCATATCTGGACTAGAGTATTTGATTTAAATGATGCTTTATCTCAGTATATCTAGCTGACGAGGTGAAACCTTCAAAGCCATTCATCGTTCTCATAAATTTGCTGCAACATAGCTGGACGTGGTGCTTTTCTACTTTATGCATAATCTATTCTCTGTGGAAGAAGAATGAATTTGGTAGTTCCATCCGACAACCAGAATAAGGCATATTGTTGAGCCAATTTACTTATCAGCAAATGCCACACAGAATCGCGTTTCATTTTAACTTACGAGGTGCCGATGTCATATGAATTATAACAGTTTGCAACTAATGTATTATATACTAATTACTACATGCATGTTGTTGACACTTCTATTCAGCTCATTGAGTGGTCTCGTAATAGCAAAAAGGTGATTAGGCCAACTGAGTGGGCTCATTGTAGTGCAAAAACGATTGACTGCTTGAATGAGCTCATATTGGCATAAAAGTTATTAGGCTAATTGAGTGGGCTCATAGTAGTATAAAGGTGACTAGGCTAAGTGAATAGGCTCAGAGTAGTAGGTTGACTGAGTATGCTAACGGTAGTATATAGACGATTAAGCTAAGTGAATATTTTTAAACTAGTATAAAGTTGATTAGGCTAACGAAGTGTGATCTAATTGTTGTTTTAAGAAATGCTAAACTCTATAATACTGCGCTATTATTGTGTTGTGATGCTCACTTATCTATTGGAAATTTTCAGGCGCTCTTAGGTGGATTGCATAAGCGCTTGTTGGAAGCGTATTTTTAGCGATATATGTATAGATTGTTTTATTCGTTGGAATTTTTTTTGAATTGGTGAGTGATTTTCGGGTAAATGTTAGAAAAATAAACCGGAATGCATCAAACATATATATACTTTATTGTGGTGATTTTGCAGTTCATAACATTGAAGCCGATTAAATTTATGAATATTTAAATTTTTAGTAAATCACTCTTTCATATAAAAGAGCTTTTCTCATTTGTTTTTATTTGTTTGGTTGATGATTTATGCGTGAAAAGCTTTTTAATGTCTTAAATCTCCTCTGTGATTTCGAAGAGTTATCTTTTTTTTGTGTTGAAGATTATAGGAAAGAAAAAAGTTTGAATAAAAAATTAATATTTGCAAATGAGCATTCAAATATCTCTGTATTAAATTCATTTATGAATTCGATTTGCATTTATTCAACTCAAGAAATCTCTTATATTTCTTACTCGGTCAATAATGTTTTATGAAAAGTGCTTTTCTAGAATTATAACGATATATTCACTAATGCAAAATGCGTAGGCGTCATCGAAGAGTAAATGCTTTTAGCAGGATATCGAAATAATAAATTCCAACGAATTAATATATTTTGAGATTATTAATTTATTGCAATTATGCAAAGAGCAATTCTCTGCAATAATGAAAATATAAGAATTGAATGTGATTTAGCTGGTAACGAGAAATTACATTGCATAATGCCCTCAGTTGTATAATATTTGCAATTGCAAATATTGTTATCGTTGAATGCAAACAACGTTTCGTATTGCATTTGAAATATTATTGCTATAGATTATATATAAGGCGATGAGGACAATCAAACATCATTAATGGGAATAAACTTCAATCAATGCTGTTTACATCTATTATGAGTGCATGCTTTTTCGATATTTCCGCATAAACAATGAAAAATATGTTAATGAAAATTCATCAACATATTTTTGCTACTTTCAATCGCCACCTAAGCGACAATCTTATCAATGTTTTCGAGCATAGAGTATTGTTGTAAAATCCTCGTCTTTAACACTTGAGTGATTTGGCTAATGTCAATAATTTTATCGAAATTATTGAGTATAAATGTTCGTGACAGCTAAGATGACGCACTAATATTATGATAATTGAGTAGAGAAGCTTCGTTATGTTGCCTCCATCGCAATGATTGAGGCATGCGATTGTTGAATATTTCCTTCATAGGGCAGTAATCAGTTGTTGATCATTGATAGCATTAGCCCCTTGGTGAGCATATCGCTGTAGTCGGAGATTTGAAGCCAAACGATCTTAACGTTAACTCATTTTGATCTCAGATTTATAGACTCGACAGATGACTGCATTCATTTATCATACCCACCACCACCAATTATCCAGTTGACGGTTCTTCCCATTCTCTATACGTTTAATTCGACTTTCCTTTTCGACTCGCAAAAGCATTAGCCGTTTCTTATTCGATTTCCCCTCTATCGTTTCTCCTTCCCCACATCTCTTCTCCCTCTCTCTTTCGAGCTACTTTTTCAACTGCTTGCGCTATCTAATGTAAGTCGGATTTTATTCTTTTCATTTGTTCGCCTCCATTTAGGGGAAGCGAAGTGCAGAAAGCAGAATGGAAGTTTATATAGGGCGACCTTAGTGCCTAGAATGGATCATGCATTATAGAAGATGTGATTGATTGCTCATCATTATATGCGTTTTCATGTGCATTTATTTTTTAGTGTTTCTACATTCTTTTCTTCTCAAACTTACAAGCCATTATATTTTCTCGCTGAAAGAAAACCCAATTGCCGTTATTGTTTAATCGTGATGTGATATTATAGTTAGTCAATGCTAAATGAAATCTTCATTCTCTGATCTGATCAAATCCTTTGCAATAATCGTTTAGCTATATCAAATTAGAGATATGTTGAAAATGCGAATTATTATTTTTAACGTGAATTATTATTAATTTTTAATGTGAATAAATGTAAATGATTTTTTAAATTTTTTATTGCATTTAATTTTCTACTTCTTTTTTTGTTATTTATAGCCATATTTGAGCTGTTTTTAACTCTTAATGTTATTTTTTTCATCATGATTTGCTAAATTTTTTCGCATTTTTTGACGTCATTTTTTGTTAGTCGTTATATTTGTTACTAACGAAACATTTTAGGATTCAGTAGTTTTCAAGTTCATTAGGCGATATTGTCGAATGGTATCGTTTAATCAACCAATGCTTCCCACATTAATGGATTAAATATTTCATTGCGAAGAATCGCAATTCATATTGAACATTTTTATTGCTAATGAGGTTTTTTTTTTTGATGAACAATGAAAACTTGAGGCTGATGAGTCAATGCGATGTATGCGGTGGCTCAGCGGTAGAGCGCTCGTCCAACAAGCGAGAAGTCGAGGGTTCGTTGCCGTTTGCTGGCAAGTTTTCATTGGTCATCAAAAAAGCACCACATTATCATCCGCAGTCCGAGCCAGACTTCAGTTGGCTCATAACTCAAAAACATCGAAAGACCTCTATTACGTTGTGAAAGCTTTCTATGAACAAATAAACTCTTTTTTTTCTCTTTTGAGGAGAAGTGCATAATGTTAAACGCTAATTTTATCTGTACTCTTATTTGCTTCGCATCATATGGCTGGCTTTTAGCACAAACAAACACTAACAGGTATGTCATTCTTTATCTCTTAATATACATATCGTTGTCTGCGAAAATTGAAGCAAAATTGTCTAAAAAAACTTTTTAACTGGAGCAGATCTTCAAAAAAGCTGATGCTTAAAACATCATCCATTTTTATAAAATACATGAAATATCAGTATGATATGTTTGTTTTCGAATTTTGAAATAATTGATGTTATGTTCTACTTGCTGTGAAACACTGAAAAGAAAGAAAGAGCGATTTTTGCAAGGTTTCGAGAGGTTTCAATGAGACTAGGGAGAGTTGAGGGAATTTACGTAGATGTGGGAGAACGAAGGAAGGAGAAAGCAACTATAAATTCTTTCGCCTTCAAATGTTTAGAGAGTTCACTTCCTCTAAGGAGTCTGGAGGAAAATTCAAGGGAATGATTTTTTTAGGGAGAAAATTTATCTGACGTTTCATGATGTATTTTCGTTTTCGTTTGCATAATAGCATACTTTGTTGATGAAAAAATTTAAGCGGAAATAAAGAAATGTTCTTTAATATTTACAAATTCAGAAATTTAGATTACACTGCCATATTTTAGCAATTTTAATTCGAATTTCACGCTTCAATCATAGTGAGAGCTAATTAGACAAGATTATAACTCAGGAATGAGAAGGTGTCGAATTAATATATTGAAGTGAAATGAGCTTTATTGAGGAAGTTACCTCCATTAGGAGATGATTAGATTCACAATGAAATATGTTTTGATCAAAGTTCAATATATTGCTTAAGGGACGGGAAATTTTTGGTATTCACAAGCGAGAGGAGCTATCCGGATGAATGGAGGCGTCGATCGCCGATATTCCGATCACCAGATGAGATCATTTACGGATTATCATTGTTGAGCGAATTGGAGAAGAGTAAATCGTTCAAAAGCTTCGACGATAGAGAAGCGACGAATGACAACGCCTTAAATGAACAAATAACTTGATCTTTCTACTAACTCCATAAACTGATCTCATCTTCTGTTTGTGAGGCTATAAATGCCATCTAAAAGTTGAACGCCATTATGATAAAGCAGCAAATGTTATCAGTGTGCATTCACAACGTTCAAACTCAAAATGAATCGAATCAGCTCAAATTTGTTGTCGTTTGATTTCCTCTAGCTGAATCCAGGAGTATATCATTGCGAAGATAGCCATGAAAGCGATTGATAACAATGTTGCTCAAAAATCTGGCACTGTTTCTCAAGCTTACCCGCCGGGAAAAGTAGAATGTGTAGCCAAATTCAGCCGAGAAAACAGCACTAATTTTTTGTTGCACCTAAAATAGAGCACATTCGGCGCTGCTATTATTTGAGCGGAAGATAAATTGTAACTAATGAATAAAAAATTCGATGCTAAATCGAAAAAAAAAGCGTAAAAAGAGATTATAAGCAAAGAATTCATTGCAAAAAATTTCTTCTCTTTGAACGTTGATATTTCTTACGTATATCATAGATATGCCTCGACAATTAGAACGAACAGTCATTCATAAAATAAATGCAAGATACTACCGATATGGAAGTGTGAAAATTCCTTTTGTTAGAACGAATGATTGTTCCTGTTAAAGAAATAATAATCGAGGCATAACTACATTTAGCAACAGCTAAAAATGATCTATATTTGGTGCATTTTATGAGTGAAAAGCGTAACGAATGATCTCTAATGAAATTAAGATCGGATACTATAATATCTCTATAAGGTTTATATGACAAAAGCAAATTTATGATTGAAACGATTCAATTCTCAAATATTATATCATTTCATGGGGTCGTGATTGTCACCCTTTCGGTGTGAGATAATCTATTAGATGAAGCACCATTAAAAATTACAGCAATATTAATATCGCCAAAATATTTTCTGAGGGAACGCAATAAAAAAGGAAGAAAAAAAAAGTTGTTGAAATTCCTTATAAAGGCAAATTATGTACTAATATTTTTATGACTTGTGAATGAAAAAAAAATAAAAAAAAACGAAAACAAGAATTGTGTAGTAAAGCGATGATTAAATCTTACTAGGCACAACTGTATTTCTACCCATAAATTATTTTGCTGTAAAATGCTTAGTGAGAAAAGCCGACTCAATTTAGAGGCACTGTCAGTATATGAGGTAAATATATGCTTTGCTATATAAGAAAATCATTGAAATGTAGCGGAAGTAGAAGCTTTAATTAATTGACGCAGCCAGGTGATAGCTAATAAATCGTTTAAACACCTATTAATTAAGTCATTAATTGAGAAAAAGAATTATTGAAAAACAGAAGTGCAGAATATAACATTACTACGTATTGCTTTATACTGCTACACTCTTCAAGAACTCAACAAGCTTAGCATTGCTGTAGGTTGAATGATCGAGATCAAATGCATTGGAGTTATATCGATCGCAATTTCTGAGTAATGTATAAGTGCGGCAAATACTATTGCAACAGTCGAATCGTCTCGTTGATTGCTGATTGCCGATCATATAGCGTGCAATCAGACATCGATACGACTTTCGATCATGCCTTTTTTCTTCTCGAGACATTTCGTCATTTACGCAGAAACTGTTCAGAAAGTACAGTTGGCTTGATTATAGTGACCGGTTTTTCGCGAACTGATTCGACGACCGCTGTCTTTCATCATTAAAACTCAATTTCGCGTTTTCTCAAGTCGAACTGTGGTGAATCGCTTTTGTTATGTTCAGTTAGTTGCTTCTGATCATCCAATTTAGCCTCATGATTTGGTTATTTGCAAATTTCAAACTGATGCGAAATAATTTTTGATGTAACGCAATTTCCTAGAAAGGTTCCATAAAGTGATTATCATAAGTGTTTTTCTCGTTTTTACACAGGTATTCCTGAAGCAATAGCGCACTAAAGTTACAAATTTGAATATAGTTATAGAGCTTAATTATTAGGGAGCTCAATGATAAGCTTCAACACATTCAAACATTCTCAGATAGCAACAGCGATTTTATTGCACGAGTGAAGACATTCATGTACTTCAGAGTATGGTTTTTTCCCAGATTTTTTTTTTGGGCTGGAGGGGGAGGAAGATTTTCAATTCTCTTTCGAAACATGATTCCGAACCCCACGATATTGATGGGCTAAGTTTCTGAGAGCGAGTACTCTATGGGTTTTTATTCTTAAAGCGATATGTGAAACAAAGATCGCTTGCTCGTTAGCGGGGTGATGATCGATTTCTGACAGCTGGCAATTTTACGCTCGCTTTCTGCCTTATCGTAGTGAAAACATTGTTTTTCACAGGATCGTTGCTGATTCTTTTGATCTACTACACTATTTTTTAGAGAGATTATTGCACCATCACAACACTGCTCCACTGCTCTCGCAGATGCGTATCAATCGAATCTCAGCTGAATATTGCCTCCCATCTCTTGCATACAACCATCCATCCGCCTCACCCAGTCGACAGCATAGTGTGCTAGGCCTATTTGTGTTCCGTATTGCATTTTGCAGCATTTAATTTCTCTAAATAATAGTCGTTGAGGAAGCTATTTAACCTTGTACATTTTTGTTGAATTTTTTTGGCAAAAACAATTCTATGATTGCACATAATATGACATATAAAATGATGCAGTAGCGGCAATAGAGATATGTTGAAGTCGGACTGTATTACATAGATGAGTAGACAACGGTAATATTTGTTCATTGTGTTAGATTGTCACTTGGTTGGTATCGTTCCGTCTATCGGCGGTTACTTCACTTTTTTTTTTTTTCATTTCTTGACTACTTGTGAATAGACCCAAACGGATCAGGTAGTCCAATAGGTTATTCATCGCAATTGATATAATTACTGAAAAATGTGCTTGATGATCGATTTCTGACAGCTGGCAATTTTACGCTCGCTTTCTGCCTTATCGTAGTGAAAACATTGTTTTTCACAGGATCGTTGCTGATTCTTTTGATCTACTACACTATTTTTTAGAGAGATTATTGCACCATCACAACACTGCTCCACTGCTCTCGCAGATGCGTANGAAATATAGGAAAGAAAATTGCTGTATAATTCAACAAGCATGAAACTTACCTATTGCTCAGGTTCAAGGAAAAATCTTCCCACAAAGTTGCCTTTAAAACAAAAAATCTGAGCAGGCCTTTATATTAAGGTTGTCACTTCATGCTTCCAGCTTTAATAGATTCATAGTAACAGTGTTTGCCTTTTCGATTTTTTTTTAAATGTCCTCGCAGATAATTTTGAAAAGCCCTAGCACCAAAAATCAACTCATGAAGCACTGTGGGATATTCTAATCGATTACATCAGATTACACCAGTTTCTCGACTATGACGTCATCATTAAGTTTGTTCTCGGCAAAATTCTATACGCCGATGTTTGATCTCCATCTTCCCTCACCACAAAGGCGTTTAGCAGGCTATTTTTAGTTAACACCTCGTTTGTAGTTCTTACTCTGCGCTAATTTTTAGTTACGCATCAAGGGGATGGGAAATAAGCTTAAAAGGCGATAGATGCTCCATTCTTCGATAATGGGTGCATTTACAGGAGCATCAGCGAATATTATATTTCAGGGAGGGGCATCATTGACTGCGGAGGCAAAGCATTTAGCTGGTACGCTTGATGTGATTCACCTTGATGTTACCAGCGATCGATCTGTGCAAGAAGCCTACGAGTATGTTAAGAGCAAGTTGAAGGACGGAAAACGTAAGAATGTCTCATTGTTTTTGTGCTACCTCAGCAAGTCAGTTTTGTTTAGATCATTCGAAACTTGGAATGAAACCATTGTAAAAGTTTGATATATTGCACTGAGATTTGATATACCTGAAGTAGGGAAAATTGCATAGTTACTTGATTTAATATTATTTCAATTGTTTGACTTAGTGCATAGGTGATGGATTTTGTTCGTTCGCTCTTCGGTAACTTCTTGTAGGGTGAAAATTTCTAATGAACGTCAACAATTTTTTGATCATTAAATCGGAAAAAAAAGAAAAAGAAAATTGACATCGTAACAGAGTCTTAAGAAGAAGGCTAGACGAGTTATTTTAAAAAAAAGAAGCAATAGACTGGAATTTTTGACTTAAAGATCATCAATCTATTCCACAATTTCCTTTTATTTCATTTCCAAATGCCATCAATAGAATTGATCATTTTCTTTTTCCTATGAATGCGAACTTTTTATCGAAATTATTGAGAAGCATTATGCGTATATCGGTATTATGCGCTTTCAATAGTTACTGATGGAAATCTTTTTCGAAACGATTTACCCGGCGTATGGAAACATGCTTATCGACGCAATAATTTTAACTGATCTTTATGTATAGGATATAGGGTATCAGTGTATATACTTTTCATCGCTAAGGCAACAATTAAATAAAATGAACAAATTCATCGATATGCGAAATTGAATATTCCTTCTCTTAGCAAGCAAAAAGTACCATATTATACTCCAATAGGCTTATTAATGAGAAATTATATATATTCTACTAAATGATTTTACTGGTATCTTTAAGACAAATTGAGATAATTAATGTTAAATAAAATGAACAAATTCATCGATATGCGAAATTGAATATTCCTTCTCTTAGCAAGCAAAAAGTACCATATTATACTCCAATAGGCTTATTAATGAGAAATTATATATATTCTACTAAATGATTTTACTGGTATCTTTAAGACAAATTGAGATAATTAATGGAGCATAATTTTTAAAAAATTACGATTATTTCGAGAGTTATGGGCAATTCTCAACAATGCGGGCGTTTTTCTATATGGACCTGAAGATTGGTGCAATCTTGACGACTACAAGCTTGCAATTGATGTTAATGCACTTGGAGTAATCAGAATAACTCATGTTAGTTTCGAATTTCTTTTGTCAAATCTACGAGGCTAGGAGATTCCATTCTATGTTAAGATTGGAAGCTTCCAATCTTATTTGAAAAATAGTTTTTTAATAAAAGAAGAATCAGTACGTATGTGTTGTTCTCATCATGTACCATAGATGATATATAGCCGTTTTTTTTCACAGGTTTTAACACTTTGAAGGCATATAAGAATAGCTAAGGACTATATGCAGATTTACTGCTTGACGATGAAAATTAGCAGCTTTTTTTGAAGAATCTGCAAACGTAATTGCATAAAAGAGGATGATAACCTACGAAATTGTTTCAGTCAACGATAACGTTGAATTTTATCGTCATTTTCGCTTTTCAGTATTCGTTATCTCAATCGGTCAAATCAAGTTTGATTAGACGATGTCTATATACGACAAATTCATGTACTAATTTCATAAGACTATTTATAGGCTTTTAAGCGACTCTTAAAGCAATCGAAAGGAAGAATTATTACGACGGCGAGTGTTGCCGGCCGTACAGCAATGCCAACTAGCGGTCCATATGCTGTTTCGAAATTTGCCGTTGAAGCGTTTATGGATATTGTCAGGTTGATTTCAGTCGTCAGATTGCTTGCAGTGAAAGATTTCTAACAAAGAGAAATTATTCCTTTCTTGTTAGCCTACTTTAAATGTATGCCATTTGCAAGTTTGTTTTAAAAGATATTTGAAAGTATGACTTTTTAATCCGAGCAAAGAATAAGTTAAAATTTTAAGTGGTTTTAGTTATCTATGCGCTCAGTTTGCCTTATCTTCAAGATACTCTTTTCTTGTAGAGTCTATTTGTCTACTTTTTGTGTGGAAAGTTATGCCTCAAACTCGCGTGTTCTGATTCGAAAAAAAAAAATCTCGTCGTTGCGAATCTAATGGTTGAAGATTTCGAAAAGAGCTTAACACTCTAGAATCTGTGCAAAATAACATTAAGAGATGTGGCTATTAGAAATCTATATTTAACAATCCACTCAATGCTAGTGTTTATATCAATATCGAAATCAAGTTACAGTGAATGAATTTGTCATGAGTAAATGACCATTGATAGGCTTCAACAAATCTAGTTCTCGAATTGAAGCAACACCGGTTGTTTTTGTTTGTTTTTTTTATGATGATCAATCAAAGGAAGATATATTATATTCGCTTTAATTGACATGATGGCAATGTGTTATTTTTCAAGGCAGGAATTAAGAGATTTTGGCATCCAATGCTGTATCATTGAGCCTGGTATCTTCGCAACAGAGATGGCTGCTAAGGACGTCCTCAACGAAAGGATCAACATTATGTGGGAAAGACTCGACGATGAAGGTAAAAACGAATATGGAGAAGAATTCCTCGAAAAATGTAAGTGCAGTTTCACTCTTTGACATTTTCACATGACATTCTCTCTAGAAGTTCTTCTTTATTCGATTAGCTTATTTCATTTGAGTGCAAATACGAATGCCTTTTATGCTTTTCCTCAAAGTTTCTTCTATAGTATGTTCTTGATTGAGTTTCTTCATCAAATTCATAATCAATTTTTTTGTTGCATATTGTACAATTTGATGGTCAAATTTGATATTGATGTTTATTTTAAGATCGAGAGAATTTCCTAACGAAGCCTCGTCTATTCACATCGGAAAATCTCGATTGGGTTATCAATTCGTATTATCATGCATTGACGGCAATGTTTCCACGAAATCGTTATCGTTGTGGATGGGATGCTATCTTTTACTATATCCCACAATGCTTCTTTCCAACGGAAATAGCCGATTTACTGAATAGAAGCGTTCTCAAAGGTGTTTTGCCAAAGCCAGCTGCTCTTGTCGATAAGAAAAATCGGTGATTTCTTTTTGCGAGTGAATTTTTCTATTGTGCTAATGTTATATTTTAAAATACTAGAGGAATTTTTGAGCGCTTTGATTGTAAAGGAATGTATAGAACGCATCACTTCTCATTAATGATAGGAGAAAGGTGAAGTCTAAAGGGAGATGGGTTAGCCATTCGAAACGTAAAGCGATTAAATACTCCTAATAAATTTCGAAGAACTCAAAAGAGATGTAAAACGTTTTGATTTGGGAAACATAAAAAAGCGATTATTGTTCGTCTGAGAGGCTTTGAAAGACGATATTCTTTATTTTTTCCTTATATATAGCTATGTTAAGAAATAGAGAAGATGCGCAATGGAAAATGATATGGCTCAAAATTGCTAGCTGCCGGAAAACAAACAATGATATCGCAATGAGTTTCTGCAAAAATGTTGAGAATTCTTCAAATTCGTTTCTTTGAATAGATTTTGAAGTTCTTAACATTTCGTATTCAAAAACTCTCAAGATTTAGAAAGCATTGAGTAGCTTTTGCATGCAAAATACTTTCAAAGTGAAAAAAATAGTCGTTTATTGAGATTATATTAAATATGAATTCTAAATAAAATATCTCCTCTCATCGTTCACTCGTTTATTTTCATCAAAGCAATTCTCTTATAGATCGTCGAGGGATTAATCAATTAACACTTTTTTGTGCATATTAAATATCATAAATTGCGATTTCTATGCATATCCTTTATTGGGGAATACATATTGTCGGCATTTATGAGCTCAAAGTTGAATATTACCTCTAATGGTGTTGCCTTAAGTATCTACGATAAAATCGATCAATTTAGTTTCTTAGTTAATAAATATACTCAGTTGCATAGTAACAAAAACTTTATGATCTCTTTAAACTTCTAGATTTAGCAAACTGTGCTAACTTAAGGGCAATTTCTTTAATAAATGTAAAAGACTGCTTAAAAACTACGAGGACAAAGTTTTTAGTGCTACTCTAGTAGAAAAATATTTATGTAGAGTTTTAATTAGCAAACTAAAATTAGAGTATACGTTCGCCTATCTTAATAGACAGGGTATCAAAAGCTTCATTAACGAAATCCTTCACGGACTNTGTTTTCTTGTCGATTCTCAGAAGCGATATCTGCTCGCCGTGCTTACCAAAAAAAGTACCAATAAAAATATGTGCACTTTGAAGCGAGAGAACCGGTTAAAGAGGGACTGCCAATGTGCAGATTAAAACGAGTAAAACGGTTCGTTCCTAAAATCTTTTGAAGTTTTTATCGATAAACGAAGAAACAAAAAGCGCACAGTGCACAGACTGGCAATAAAGTTTTTTCTCGTTGGAAGTGACATATTCAGGTCAGCCTGATGCAGGTAATTCCCTGAATCAAGTACAACTTCGGATGAGAGGAGATGATTTAGAGTGTTGAAATGGTATCCTGCAACGCTTTAGGGTGATTCTCATACGAAGAACTTTCTGCGATGTTGAGATTCACACCCAACTATCGTCTCGTTTTAATGCGACAAGCGGTTGCATCCGAAGACATATTAGCCGGTCTATAAAACCGGAAACAAGTCTAATCACCGATGGCGGGTCAAGTTCGTTTGTTAGGAGAACCTTATAGAATATTAGGGCATTGTACTTACATGCGATTGTACCTGCGAGTTTATCACATGTACTTCGAACCGAAGTGATGATGTTTTTTTCTCTTATGAAGTTAGTGAAATATTTTATACTTTAGAGATGACTGGCTGCAGAAGGCAATAATCAGAAATTTCTGATATCTTTCTTTAGATTGCTATAGAATACCGTTCTTATTTTAGAAGTTAGAATTTTGATCTGTAGTTCATTCTTGAATGTTGTGCAGTGAATTGCGATGAAGAAGTGAGTGCACCAGTAGATCATACGTTCCCTCTGCCTGGAGCTGCCTATGACATTCGCGTGGAGCCATTCGCACGTGCGATGCCCATACGATCGCAACAGAAATATCAACTCTCAGTGGAGATGCCATGGTAGATACCTCTAAACGATAAGTGTAACGATCTAAATGGTTAGTATGAGTGTAACGATCGATTAACAACGTAGAGCAGATGGATTAAGAACGCACAGCAGTTCGATTGTGATCGTAGCATTGTGCACTATGTGATGCTCTTATAAATATCGTTTTGATGCTACTAGTAGGGTATATAAGGGCTTATAGTGACAGCTTTAGTCAGTTGTTCGTTTGCTGGTCGCGTTTGTTTTCGTTGTTTTGCTGTCCTTCACTCAGCCTCTCGTTTATTGGTCGTTTTTTTGTCCTTATTCCTTGTCCATCTAAGTGCGCTGGCAATAAACGCCACAGCAACTGCGTCGATAGGCATTATAATTATTGCAAAATTAGAAATGCTTGGTCACTAACGCGTCACTTCTGTTGCCGATTCCAGTGCCTTCATCGCTTACTTAGTGCCAGCTGCAATTGGTAGTACTGTTGTATCGAAATTTATATAAAAACTAATATAATTGCAGTGAAATATTTGCAAATTGTTCGCCTATTCTAAAATATAGTTTGACTATTTCATATTCTTATATAGTAGCACTATCGTTGTAATTGTTGTAAAATGCAGCATTGTGAAACAAACATAATGAAGGAAAATTAATTGCTAAGCTTTTATTCGAGAACTATTCGCCTCTATAATTCTATGACTTTACGCGAGTATTGAATGGAACTCAATTGACAAAAATGTTAGAGCTTAATATTCGTCAACGATGTAATAGTGATTTGAGATGAAGTTTTATTTTTTCATGTTGAATTATCCGTTATATTCGAGATTTTTTATTAATTATTAAACAATAAAAATAAAAAATTTATCCATTATTGCAGAGAAATTGAGCGTTATAACGCAGAGAAAAGTGATAACACTTATAAAA
>QEWY01002094.1:10132-22608 GCA_006503575.1 Baylisascaris schroederi | reverse complement strand
AATTGAGGTCCGAATTGCGCAATTCGATATGGAGAGGCCGGGGTTTCCATTGATCGATGAAATGGGAGCCGATCTGGAAGAATTCGAGGACAAGTGAATTCTTCACGAAAAATTCAACCAAGAGATGAAGAAACTAGCCAACGAGGATTGGATCATATTCAGGTTTGTTTAATGGCTATATGTCCTTTCGCAATTTCAGATATAAGTGTTTTGATAAAGCTCAGCGTAAGTCTTGCAGATTTTCATTTGTTGCTGATTGATATTTCGAAGGATAAAATTTTTCTATTATTTTCCAAAAAGGAATGTCTTTTGTCATTTGAGTCAGTAATATTTTTTGAATTAATATTATAGTCGCTTTGAGAATTTTTCTTCATAGCTGTACAATTCCTTATTCGATACATTATTATGTTTCTTATGAAAAATATAATATAAAATGTATGATTTTTTTATAATGGTCATTAAAAAACTGCACGTTTCTATACATCACTTCTATTGTTCGCACACCTATAAATTGATTCTGCGATTTTTGTTACCGTAGAAGTGAGACGTGAAAAAAAAATTCCTTCATAGGTCTGCAATGTTTACTTTCAAAAATGTTTCATTGGGTATGTACAGATTATTTCCCAATTTTTGTTAGATATGATTGCCAAACAATTCAGGTCAAACACCTACTTGTTCGACGACTTTCTTCACCAGTGGAAAGAGATATTAAACTCATTGCCAGCCTCTCGTGTGATTCTTCGCTTAGGGAAAAATGTCGATAGATTCAAGGTAACTTCACTTGGTTTTTGTTAGTAATAGCTATCGTCTGATCATCAATTCTTAACCGAGGAAGGGAGCATTACCACACGGAATCTGGCGTAGAATGCTGCCTAGGTGTTTCAGTAGTGTGTGAGCACCCGAAGATTGTGTCAATAAACCACCGTATTCTTGTTTTCAAGCGTTTCTCGCTTACCTAATATTTGAAAATTGCTCTCCAAAAAGGAAAAACGGGATCTCTTCTAAAATCACGTTGAGTATAATATGCTCAATAAAATAAAATGATAATTTTAATAGAGACCTTATTTATGATTCCTGCATATATTTCTCGATCTTTCCCTCATTTGTAGTAGAATTTACTAAGTTTTTCATTTTCAAAGTGCTTTGCAGATTAGCTGATCTTCATCGGTACCTCCAGTGGGTGAACGAAGTTCAACGAAAATGGATTTATTTGGAGCCAGTGTTCGGTCGTGGATCGTTGCATTCTAAAGCATTACGCTTCAGTTGAGTCGATGTCGAATTCAGAACGATTCTTAATGGTATTTCATTTTATTTTGCTCTCAAATGCTTCATTCCACATAGCTTTTTATTTTTATTCTCTTATAGCCTATTTTTAAAGGTTATTTTGTTAAATATTGTAACTAAATCTATATTATTTTGTTTCTCTTATAGACTGATCATTAGGGCATCGTAGGTCGAAACAATAGTAGACCTTCCTCATCGTTACAAAAGAAAGTTACCCTGCAGGATATTTCCTAATTGGTGATTCTCATCTTATGATTAATTACTGGTGTCTATGCACAGTAAAATTTTATTCGATGGCTGCATAAAGTTGACAGCCGAAAACAATGGGATTTTAGCAATATCTATTTGTTTTCCTGTCTAAATCTTTCATGAGATGTGTACTGCATTTGAAAGGTTTTCAGAGGTGGTAGATCGTAGTCGTTTGGTGAGCCAGGCAGTTTATAAACAAATTTAAAAATTTATGTGCGTTCAAATATATGTATTTTAATAGTTTAGGAGGCGATATTCGCCGCAAAGGATCAATGGCATATGTAAATTATACATCGTAATCTTAGCAAACTTGATTTCGCTTATTCCTTAATAGATATCCCCAACTAAATAGACATACACATATGTTGACGCATATGCATACATGGATGCAAATTAGGACGAATTCATTATAATGCGCTTAGCAGATATGAATTTGTTAACGCGAACGGCAGGCGACAGAGAACTGGCTGTAAAAGATATTGTTATCTTTTTGGTATCAAGATCTGAAAAGTTAAAGCGTATCAGAGAAGACTGCAACCATTCTAGAAGGGGGTTTTCTTCTGAGTGTTCAGGCAGATCATCTGTAGGACATGTTTCCCTTGGAATATGGCCGAAATGAGCGGACTTCATTATGCAAGCTCACCTCGAGGAGCTCTTTCAGGTAGTGTTTTCTGAAATTTCGTTATTTGATAGCCTATAGGCAAATTCTTCACTTAAAATTGTTTGTTTTTTGTACTTTTTTCTACCCTTTGAGTACAATGGAAGGTTTTTTTAAATGAAAATGAGCTTTTTTTCGCAAACTTAATGCATTGCAATTTCTATCAAAGTGAACCGACCAAGTTTTTCTCTCACAATATATTTATTTCTATTTTCCATCATTCATTGTAGTGATTTTAGCGACCAACAACGAAGATGTGGTGGTGGAAGCCACTAAAAACTTCAGCCAAGTGAATCTTAACAAAGTAAGTTTCAATCATTCACGTTATTGAAATTGTAGAAAATTTCGCATTTATTTACTTTGTCATTTGTGGATGCAAAAAGATGCATTTAAAGCTCGAATAGGTTCATATCAGTAGAATTTGTAGTTTTAAATAACCTGAAAATTGTAGAGGAGGCGAGACTGGACTTCACGAATTGGTAGGTGAGCGGTGCGATGCATATTTCCGTATCAAATTTTCGGACATTTCCGGGTTTCTTGGTAGCACTGGCGTTATAGAACAGTTTAGTGCAAGTCTTTTTTATGTTATTTTCCGAAATATTTGTATTTCGGCTTGCGCTGATCCTACGCAAAACATGCATTAGACGTTCTGAGATTTTTCAACTTCATCTTCTGGACACTGGTCGTTTATTGTGGAATAGGTTTTTTAAGAATTTCCTCGTTGATTTATGTTGGATTTGGATACCTTACTAAGTCACTGTTATGAAAGTTATGTGTTTAGCTTAGACGGGTAATATGAAGAGCTTGCAGTGTGTAACAATATGGGCGTTATCTTTTTAGAGAAAGATTTTTTCTCTAATGTGGTGCCAAAATAAATGACAGTGTTACCGAGTGATCTACATTAATGAGCGATCTTTTGTGATCAAATGAGTTTAGTGATCGCGGCGATTATAGTGATCTTCATTGTATAACAAGTTATTTGCCCACATTTGTTTGATCTTGATATGGTATCTCCCGCGCGTACGTTATGACCTCCCAGTGCCTTCGGGGCCGTAGCAGAAGCTATAAATAGGCTGCGCTCCTGCTCGCAAATCAGTGTGTGTGCTTTCTCCACCAGCCGATGGGTGACTATGTAACTCGCAGTAGGCGAGTTTCTGCTACGCCGATCTATCTGCGACCGATTCGGGCGTGTTCTCTTCTAATCGATATGTGGTTATGTAACTCGCAGTAAGCGAGTTTCTGCTGCGCCCCTATACGCCTACACACGTCTGACTCTTTCGCAGATAGTTGTACGTTACTATATAATCTTTTATTGATTCGCTTGAATATGTAAAATCAAATTGGTTACAGCAGCTTGTATCGTTCTGGCCTCTATTGCATACCTTCCCATTTGTCTTGTTTTCATGTTCAGAAAAATCCTGCTACTATCGTTGTCTTTGTTCCCGTTAAGGTTGGAGAAAACTGTTAGTGTATGTTGGAAGCAGTAACAACATTTTAAGGAGATATGCTAGTTAAGACGATCGAAAATAACGTCGGAAAAGTGAATTTATGGAAATCGGACAATGGAAACGATTCACTGCAAACGGGCACTTCTCTATGCGATCAGTGGACGTTCGACGCAACAAACATGGGAACGAAGCGCTAAGGCGATATGGAGAGAGGATGCACCAATTGGATTTATCAACGGATTTGGAACACGACTCGGCCAGGTACCATTGTGTTACGTTCACTATACCTGGAATACCTTTTACTGGTGTCCTCTGTTCCCTCAAGNGACGTGGGGAGAGAGAAGTTTGCCACAAGAGAGGTCGCTTTTACTTTGCTGCAGTTTTTTGAAACTCCATGTTGTTATGTGCCTCTGTCAGGTAGTATGGGAGGGAAAAGAGGTGGGAGGGGGGGGGGGAGGGGGAGAAGCTCGTCATAAGAAACTTGTTACATTGCTACAATACAATTTTTTGGAGCTTCCAATTCACAATTTATCTCACTGATGTAGTATTAGGGAGAAGGGAAATGGGAAGGGGAGGGGGGGTAGAGGGTTATTTTCCTACAGTTTTTCGGCCTTACAGCTCATGATTCAATTTCGTGATGTAGTACTGCAAGGGACACACGTGGAAGGGGAGAGTTTTGTGGTAAGGGACTTGCTGCTTTGTTACAATTTTTTTGAACTTCCCATTTATCATCACCTTAGTGATGTAGTATCCTAAGGAACGAGGTGGGGGTATTTATCGCATGATGCTTGTTACATTGCTGCATTTTTTCTCAATTTCCAATTTATTACTTTTTGTTATGTAGTATTGGAGAGGACAGAAATGGGGGAGGGGGGTGGAGAGGTTCGTCGGGAGGGACTTGTTGCTTTGTTACAACTTTTTCAACTTCCAGTTCATTATTTGCCGTTGTCAGTAGTATAGGAGGGGACAGAGTTGGGACAGAATTCAAAAAAAACTTGTAGCGAAGTAAAAGCAAGTAGCCTCCCGTATGAGACTTCTTCAGGTGGTGGAGGGGGAGGGGGAAAGGTTAGAGGCAGGAATGGGAGGGGCAGAGGTTTGCCACAAAACACCTCTTCCTTTTACTTTGCCGCAATTTGGTTGAATTTCGACTTTAATAATTGCCTTTGTAAGGTAGGATTGCAAGGAACAGTGGTGAGGGGGAGAGGGGCCGGGGAGAGGTTTGCCACAAGAGATTTGTCTCTTTTATTTTGCTACAATCTTTGTTGAATTTCGAATTTATTATTTGCCTCGGTCAGATGATATTGGAAGGGGCGGAAATGCGGGGGAAGGAGAGGTTTGCCACGAGAAATTTTTTGCTTTTACTTTGCTACAATTTTTTGAAACTTCCAGTTGATCGTTAACCACTTCAAATAATAGCAAGGTTTATTTTATTTGAATTTACAATTNGAAAAAAAAAATTAAAATGTCTACTACTGTAATATTGTGGATAACCTTTTTTCTATGACAACAACTGCACTTCTATGAAAGCAGGGGGTCAAGCGGGGCGGCAGCCCCCTTGTGGGGGTTGTAGAGCGGGCGGAGCCCCTGTACTTAACATTAGTACTGAAATAAAATCCACATAGGCAACAGAAGTTCGTATCGTCAGTCCTACTTGTGATCATCGTAGTTTCTTTTCCTCTCTTACAGTACAGAGTTATGCAGAAGGCAAAATACAGATACAAAAATATACGGAAGACCACTGATTATTTCCGGCTTTCGTCAACGTTATCTGACGAACAATTAATCGGAGGGGATTCCGGTAAATATCCGTTTTTCATACTTAAGCATTTTTGCTCATATCTCTTTTGCTGTTTGTTGGATCTTGGATTTTTTTCCTCCATCTTAGGGGAATTCTGTGGCTTCCATTGGTATTGAGGTGTGGATTTATGAAAAAATCCTGGATAGGAGTTATTCTAAATGACATTCAGTTCATTTCCAAATCACATACGGCTTTGTTCGAAAAGAACTTGGAGATATGAGAAAATATGCTATGATTTGATGAACTCTACAGTTACACGCTACTGGTCGCATTACTATGTCGGTCGCACTCAGAAGCTGATGGGTGAGGCGGCGTGATGGCCGAGCGGATAGAGTGGTGGACTGTGGCGTGTGGCGACGGTGGTTCGACGCCGGCCGGGGTTTGCACAGGCAGGCGTTCAGCGGGTGTTTAGTGTAGCTGGAAGTTTGGGGATAGCAGGCTCAGCTATATCAGGAGGGATGCAGTTGATGCTGGAAATTTGAGGATGATGGTCTTAGGTGAGTGTATTCGTAGGGGTTCCGAGGGGGTAAGTGTAGATGGAAATTTGCAGATAACGGTATTAGGTGTAATAGAAGGGGTTACGGCAGGGTTAGTGTAGCTGGAGATTCGCGGATAACGAATTAGGTGGTCATTCCGGACGAATTTTCTGAACAATTCTTCCGGATAACATCTCGGCTTTGAATATTAGGAGTGGCATGATGCGTATAAGATGCAAATATTTCCACAACTCTCATGCGTTTTGAAGGTTTTCCGAAAAAATTTTCATATTCAGGATTTTTTCATAAACTCACATCTAAATCGAAATGGAAACCGCAGAATTCCTAATAAAATGCAGGAAAAGATCCATGATCCAACAAACAGCCAAAAAATATGAGCAGAAATGCTTATGTATGAAAAACGGATATCTACCGGAATACTCTTCAGCCGTCTGGAGGATATCCACCAGAAAGTATAGGCCTGGTAAGCATCCTCACACCGTGCCTCCGTAACTATTTCCTCTGAGAAAATTTAGGGGTTTGTGGTCACGTTGATGCAAGTCGGTGAAGAAAAACGATACAAAAATATGTTCCAATTAAGGAAGTATAATTTGTTAACAAGCATTTAATTGTACAGTTTATTTACTGTCTCTCTTAGTTTGCTACAACTTTTTTCATTTTCTAATTTATTCTTTGCCTTTTCCAGGTACTATTAGAGGGAACAGAGGTAGGAGGGAGAGGAGAAGTTTGCCACAGCAGACTTGTCTCCTCTATTTTACTACATTTTTTGTAATTTCGAAATAATTATTTGCTTTTTTCAGGCAGTATTAGAAGGAACAAGGGTAGGGGGAGGAGAAGTTGGCCACAGGAGGGTTGTCTCTTTTGTCTAGCTACAATTTTTTAAAATTTCCAATTTGTTCTTTTCCTTCTCCAGTTAGTATTGGAAGGAAGAGAGGTGGAGGGAGGGAGGGAGGAGATTGCCACAGGAGACTTGTGTCTTTTTGTTTTGCTACAATTTTTCTTAGTTTCAAATTAATTATTTGCCGCTTTAAGCTATTATTAGAAGGAACAAAGATAGGGGGAGGGGAGACTTTTGCCACAGGAGACGTCTCTTTTATTTAGCTACAATTTTTTTAAAATTTCCAATTTATTATTTGCCTTTTTGAGCTAGTATTAGAGGGAACAGAGGTAGGGGTGAGGTCAGAAGATTGCCACAGGAGACTTGTCCCTTTATCTAGCTACAATTTTTTAAAATTTTCAATCTGTTCTCTGACTTTTCCAGAAATACAAGGGTAGGGGGAGGAGAAGTTGGCCACAGGAGGTAAGCACCCTCACAGAAAGATTGAAAAATTGTCTCTTTTGTCTAGCTACAATTTTTTAAAATTTCCAATTTGTTCTTTTCCTTCTCCAGTTAGTATTGGAAGGAAGAGAGGTGGAGGGAGGGAGGGAGGAGATTGCCACAGGAGACTTGTGTCTTTTTGTTTTGCTACAATTTTTCTTAGTTTCAAATTAATTATTTGCCGCTTTAAGCTATTATTAGAAGGAACAAAGATAGGGGGAGGGGAGACTTTTGCCACAGGAGACGTCTCTTTTTTATTTAGCTACATTTTTTTAAACTTTCAATTTATTTTTTGTCTTTTTCAGACAGTATTTGAAGGAAGAGTCTACCGTTACTGAGGTGAACTTTCCAATAACTGGATCTGATCTTGCTTCACAGATCTGTTTCATTCAGATTTATAATTTTGTAGAGATGTTCACTATAATATGACGTGTTTAGTTATCTTTTACTCTCAATTCTTGCAGTATATTTTCTCGTTAATCTCTCAGGCTGCAAACTTTGTAGGGTTGTTGGATATAGTGTTGTGACTTTTCAAATGAAGGAAATGAAGTGGAATTGTGTTGGATTTGAATATACTTCTTTCTTTTATATCCCTGGTTTTTTCCCCCGAAGCTCCAAATTTTGAAAACATTGCAGCATATCGAAGGTTTATTTTCAAGAAACATTAAAATTTATAAAATTTCAGATGTTGGAATTTTAGAGAGTCGTTAAAGTGAAGTGACGAGGAATGTAGAAGAAATGAAAATGAAGCTTGATAAATTGGAACAAATTGTTCTGTAGGTATGTGACCTCAACTTGTTTGCCAATATCTTCAACTCATATTTGTAGTTTTGGTTCGTTGATACCTGTTTAATAATCGTTCTTTTCTATTCTGTAGGTAACACAAAATTAGCTTAAACATAAAAAACTTTTTAGTGCTGCCTGTTCATTCCTGGAATTTTAGCAGTTCCTAAATGAACGGTAAATTTAGTCGTGTTGGATTTGAGAATAACCATTTTGAATTGTTTGTCTCTTTTATCAACATAGCACAATGAAAACCGCGTGTGAAAGTATTGGTTTTGCTTATGCTGAAATTGTAAACTTGTTCGAGCAAATGAATTTTCTTATACGTCAAATTTTTGTCGAGTTTAGAAGGAGAAGTTTGAATCGTGAAAACTAACTCTAAAAATAGTGAACTAATGTGAAAACTTGACGAATTATTAGGTCAGCGGTGCGATGCATATTTCCAGGTCAAACTTTCGGACGTTTCCGGGTCTCTGAGTAGCACTGGTGTTGTAGAACAGCTCAGCGCAAGTCTTTTTTTTGTGTTATTTTATGGCATTTTTGTATTTCGACTTGCGCTGGTCCTACTCAAATCATGCATTAGACGACAGCATTCTGAGATTTTTCAACTTTATCCTCTGGACACTGGTCGGTTATGGTGGAATAGGTTTTTAAAGAATGTTCTCGTTGTTTTATTTTAGATTTGGATACCTAACTGAGTCTCTCCAATGGAGGGTATGTGTTCAGCTTAGACGGGTAATATGAAGGGTTTGCAAGTAACAATATAGGGTTTTTCTTTTAGAGGGAGGTTTTTTCTTCTCTAATATGGCGCAAAAATAAATGATAGTGTTAGCGAGTGATCTATATTAATGAGCGATCTTTCGTTGTCAAATGAGTTTAGTGATCGCGGCGGTCATGATGATCTTCATTGTAGAACAAGTGGTTTGCTGACATTTATTTGATCTTGGTATGGTATCTCCCGCGTGTAGATTATGACCTCCCAATGCCTTGGGGGCCGCAGCAGAAGCTATAAATAGGCTGCGCTGTTGCTCGCAAATCAGTGTGTGTGTTTTCTCTACCAGCCGACGTGTGTAACTCGCAGTGGGCGAGTTTCTGTTGCGCTGCTATGCGCCTCCACGCGTGAGTCTTTCGCAGATAGGTTGTCGTTACTACATAACTTTTTTATTGATTCGCTTGAATATGTAGGAACAAATTGTTTACAACTGCCTGACGATGTGGATTTGGATACCCGGGAATTGTTTGATGGTGTTTTAATTGCAGCTGCTCGAGAGGGTAAAAATTTATAGTGATTTGAGAGGGAGATCTCAATTATTTTATTATTGAGTGAACGGCAATAAATTGGTCGAATAATTTTTGCAATCTTTCAAATTCAGTATTTTCTGAGTAAATTCAGTATAGTACCTGGTTAAGAAGGTTTCCACAATTGAAATTCATTTCTTGTTCGTCATTTTTTTTAATATATGTTTGTATATTTTCAGAAGAGTTGATTGCTGCATCTGTGCCTTTCTGCATTTCAACAGTTCATTATAAAACTCGTCAAGCTCGCATATTTCTAAAAAAAAAAGTTTTTTATGACTATAATGTCTTAAGAAATGGTGTTATCGTGTTAAGAGATTTCAGTGATACAAGAGGCTTCATATAATGACATCGTATATGGAGCAACCGATGGCTGTGCAGTGCTGAAATCTTTTTTGTAGGTCGGTGTTTTATGTTCCGATGCGAATATTTGAAAGTGGGTATACCGGTTAATTTTCCTGAAAGACTAATTTCCAAGTTTATAAGTATCGTAGTGTTGCAAAGTAATCGCATATGTGTATTCCAATTTCAGTAGTGAAAGACAATAGTGTGGATGCGTTGATCTTTTGCGACGGTGGTATCGATCGAGAATGGGTAGTGGCATTGAATTAAGTACTCGATGACAACCGACTGATTTGCTTTTGCAGGAAAATGCATGCCTTCCAATCTCAGCGTGGTCGCTTGGCGAAACGACTTTCACTATTACACTGGAACGAATGCAACGTGAAGAACATCGCCCATATAATTTTGACGGCTGCTGCTCAAGCTAATCAAGGTACGGTTTTGTAGCGCTCTTTATAACTGTTCACATATACAAGAGATTGGTTGCTTTTTAAATTCTTAGATCACGTGGGATAGTCTTGGTCATTGGATCAAAAAGTCTAAATTAAATAGAGCTGTTCTGATGACGGTAGTTTATTTTTATTTTGCTATGGTCGAAATCATCAGTTTTATTATAGTTGTCTAAATTGCGTAGATTTTCCTATGCACTATTATTTCGTTTCATGGTATATAGTTTTTACTGTTTAAATGAGTAGATAACACAACGTATTCACGTAGCCATTGTATATTCTATGTGATAATTTAAATTACCGTATTGGAAAAAAGGCGGCTATGTAAGATGGTTACTTGGAGACCGTAGCAAGCTATATAAGAATCATTTATTGATAGGTGAATACAGTGATCCTCCGCATATGCAAATTTTTATTAGGTGATTGGTCAGTGCTGACGAGTAAGGTGAAAAGCCTGTTATAAGTATGATGAAGGACGCTGGCACGATAGATGTTTTAGCAATTCACTTTGCTATTCTAACCAGGCGGAAGGCGTATATTAACGTTTATTCACTGAAACATCTAGGCATATATATCCTGGCCCTAAAAACTCATTGTTGAGATGCCTTCGGTAGCTACCAGAGGAACAACCACGTAACTGAGGAAATTCAATGCATAATTTTGTTGTCACTCTAACTAGCGGTCAATCATTCAGAACATAATTAGTTATTGCAGAATTGAAGACTCAACTCATTCCGTAGGCTAGATTACCTCCATCAAAGTTTGTCGCCATTACTTCTTTGGTTCACGAATTAAAGTTACTAGACGACCAATTCACATACGCGCAAACGCACACGCGGAATGGCTCTATAATGGGCTTTACTGAAAATTTACAACAATGTGTCAGAACAAAATTCCTGCGCAGTTGCGCATAATGTTTTAGTGACACTTACAACTGGTCCTCATGAACTAAAATAGAAAGCCTTCGTCAGGTGATATTGCAAGGAACTCGGGTCGGGGGGAGGGGGGGGAGAGGTTTGCCGCCAAAGACCTGCTTTTGCTTAGCTACAAGTTTTTTTTTGAATTTCCAGTTTATTATTTGCCTCTATGAGGCAGTAACGGAAGAAGCAGGGGTGGGGGGGGGGGGGGGGGGGGGGAAGAGATTCGTCTTAAGAGACTTGTTACTTTGCTACAGTACAATTTTTTGGAGCTTCCAATTCATTATTTGTCTTACTGCCGTACTATTAGGACGATGAGAGGTGGGAAGGAGGTGGGGGGTAGAGGTTTGTCGCAAGAGACCTGTTACTTTGCTACAATTTTTTGGCCTTACAGCTCACGATTCACTTTTGTGATGTAGTATTGGAAGGGACACACGCGGGAGGGGAATTTTGTGGTAAGGGGCTTGTTGCTTTGCTACAACTTTTTGAACTTCCAGTTCATTATTTACCGTTGTCGTGTAGTATAGGAGGGGACACAGTTGGGGACAGAATTCAAAAAAACTGTAGCAAAGTAGAAGGCATAGGTCTTCTGTGGCAAAACTTCCATCTTCCCCCCACCCCCCTCCTCCTTTCTCCTCCATCTTTTTGTTATTGAATTTTCGAATTTATTGTTATCGAATTGCTACAATATGTTATTTGAATTTCGAATTTATTGTTTGCCTTTGCGAGGTACCATTGGAGGGAACAGGGGCGGGGAAGGCCAGAGGTTTGCCACAAGGCATTTGTTCCTTTTACTTTGCTACAGTTTTTTGGAACTTCCAATTGGTCATTAACCATTGTAAATAATAGCAATCTTTATTTTATTTAAATTTACAATTGTGGCAAACTTCTCCTCCCCCTACATCTGTTCTTTCCAATACTACCTGAGGAAGGCCAGTAATAAATTGGAAATTTGAAAAAAAACTCTGGCAAAATAAACGCCATAAGTCTCCCGTGGCAACCTTCNGGGGGGGGGGGGGGGGGGGGGGAGAAGTTTGCCACAAGATACTTGTTTCCTTTATTTCATCACAATTTTTTTTTAAATTTCCAATTTATTACTCGCTTCCGTCAGCTAGTATTGCAAGGAATGGAGGTAGTTGGGAGGGTGGGGGAAGTTTGGAACAATTTTGGGTTTAAATAAAATAAAGCTTGCTATTATTGACAGTGGTTAATGATCAATTGGAAGTTTCGAAAATTGTAGCAAAGTAAAAGCAACAAATTTCTTTTGGCGAACCTCCTGTTCCTCCTCCCACTTGTGCCCCTTTCAGTACTACATGACAGAGGCAAATAATACATTCGAATTCAACAAAAATCATAGTCAGGTAAAAGCAAGAAATCTTTTGTTGCAAACCTCTCCGCCCCCCCCCCCCCCCCCCCCCCCCCCCCGTTCCTTCCAAT